>BGPR01005359.1:59743-92505 GCA_013235015.1 Araneus ventricosus
TCTCCGCGGTCTGCGTTATGGACACCAGATGAAGCCGGTGCTCGTCTCCGCAGTTTGCCTTATGGATGCCAGCTATAGCTGGCGTTAGGAGCTAAAGGGTTAAGACGGGTATTCGGATTTAAGGAAAAACGAAAATGCTTTTTCTACTTTTCAAGTCATCAGAAGCCAAAATTTACAATTATTTCGACTCCCAGTAAGGTAATCTATTCTATTATTCCCTTATTAGCAAAGTCCTTGTCATCGCTGTTAAAAATGACTAGGCCCGTCTCAAATTAGCGCTCGTATAGCTTCTAAGCGTGACGTTGTTCTAATTAAAATAAACTATTTCACGTTAGCAATAAAGCTGGTCATATAGTCATACAGAAGGACAATTGAGTGTATGTACCTGTAGAATGTTCAGAAATGTCCACAGATTAGCACCGAATGGAGTAAAACTTTCGTGTCCTAGTTGTACGACAGATTAAAAGTATCTTTGGTAAACATCTGTATCATTCTCGAAGAAAAGTTTAAAGAGGCTGTGCAAATAGTGCGTATTAACTATGAATCACATGATAAAATTTTGTTCCAAAGGAAAAGCAGCATTTGGTAGAGCCTTCCTTTTCGAGTTTCAATATAAAGTATCCAAATCAGGACAAGATTTCAACATTTGTGGAGATTTTTTAATAGTAATTTAAGCCAAAAAATAATGAATTGAAAATTATCTTTTTACGCTTGAACGTAAAAAACCCGCAAATAATGAGCTTCGAATCAGAAAGCAATGGCGTAAGGCACGAGTACACAGATGAGAAGCCGCCGGATAAGTAAGCGGGTTCTCGCTTCCCTGGTGGGTATAGTAATGGGAGGTTGGATCCTCCCTCCAGTGATAGTACGTACTTCCAACGGGAGGGGTCGGGCTTTGGCCGGTGATGGCTACTAGGACTCTGGCCTCATTACTCGAGTTATTGTAGGAGCTGTCTTTCAGGTTACCGGATGCTTCGGCAGGGCAAGGGTAGATCCTGTTTTCTGGTTATGTTTCAGAAATATCAACATTGAAGTTAATGACGTCACATCAACATGACAGCAAATGTGCATATCATCCGAAATCTAAATGCACGCCGGCTTATGCTGTGTCATCTCATAATTTCGCAGTCAGTTCCTGATTTCACAGTCACGTCCTTTTCTCTTCATTTAATATGTAAAATATATTCCGCATTCAATTCGTGCGGCGCATTTCACGTGTTTCATGTGAGCATATACTGATTCCATTTTCTGTTTTTTAAATCTGAATATGAGTAAAAGCCATTGCGTGTTCGTGGGTCTTCATCCATATCTCCTCCTAAACCACTACGCCTATTTCAACAAATCTTTGGACAATTATTATTTAAGACAAAAGAAAGAATATTGTCGACTTTTCGAAGTGTAAAAATTAATTAAATATTCAGTTAATTAGAAATTAACCGAAGTTTTGACGTTTTTCCGCGGTAACTTTAGAGCAAATTATTGCACAAAAAATATTTTTATACAATCTTTTCATACCACACATTTTCTACGACTTTTGGGGCTGGAGATTGGGATGGAATGTATAGCAGCTGCTTTTAGTGTTACATCAAATGTAAATTGAAAATTTTCGCCATATGTTTCGAGTCTTGCGGGAAGAGGAAGTTGGACACAAGTTCTAGTTTCACGACATTTTTTTCCAAAATTACTTTCTAAAATGTCAAGATATGCTAGTCTATCAATGAATACGAGTTCTCCTACTTCTCTTGCTGCTATACAACCCAAAACTAGGACCGGTCCAAGCCCATACTAAACCATTTTTATTATGTTTTTAAGACCTAGTTATTTCCCAACTTCCATTCACAATTTATATCATTCATCGTTCGCATACAGATTACATTTATTTTCATCAGAGAAAAGAACAGTGTTCCAGAATGGCTTTTAAATATGCATTTTGTGAAACGAAATCTCCTCTGTTTTAATTGATATAATTAATGAGCAGTTTGTGTACCGGAGTACAACCATGAAATCCTGCATTATGAAGAATACGTCTAACAATTTCAGCCAAGACTCTTCTTCCAATTTTTGAGGATATCGATTATACAAGTTTAGTGTACTTAACTTTGGATTTTTCTTTACTGGGCGTATTATCTTCCTCTTTGCAGTGGCGTTCAAAATTTCTTGATGCCCTCGTTTAGGATTATTGGGCACAAATCCAGTTTTCCAATACTTTTTTAGTACTTTTTGGACACAAAGAATGGCTTTTAAAGAATAAAATATGGCTTCTCCCTGTCATTGAAGCAATTTCTCGGAGAGATTTGCCATCTCTCTACCATCTGATAACTAAACAGCGACCATTATCAGAAGTTTTTCATCTAGAGCTTGTTCCAAGAGTTTTAAAGGGTTAAAAAATATTTACATTAGTAAGACTATTATTATGTTTATATATTCAAGTGCAGCTCTCAAATGCTTCAAAGAAAATTTTCAGCAAAAAAATCTCATGATAAACTGATTAATTCATTAATTGCAAACTCTATTTCGTGCCATCGCTTTTCAACAAAGGATCATATTTGTTTATTTTTCGAAATTAAAAGAATCAAAGTCATCTTTTCATACGAGGATGGATCCAAAAAAAGTTTACAAGGTTAATAAAAAATCATTTATTAAAATTGGACAGAAAATACAAAAGGGAATTCAGAGGCATACTTACCGATCTCTTTTCCACATAATCACCAAATCTATTTAGGCATTTATCTGAACGCAGGACCAATTTGTTTAACCCGGCTTTGTAGAAATCACGTCCTTGCCCAATGAGCCAGCTCTTGGCAGCTGTTTTCACAAATTTGTCTGAAGAGAACCTCACAGAAATGGAAGGAACACTTATTGTTCCAGATAAGTGTCATTGAATTTCGGTAAAGGAAATAATAACTGGGCCATCTGAAGCCATCCCACGCAAACACCCTGGCATGTTGAGTGATGATGTCATCTTCCTGCATGACAATACCCATACTGCTCGCTAAACTCAAGAATTGCTTCAAAAGTTCAAGTGGAAAGTTTGCAGTCGCCCCCTATACAGCCCAGATTTGACACCTAATCTAGGTTCCAAACACTTATCTGGAACAAGGTTCTCTTCAAACAGTGATGTGAAAACAGCTGCCAAGAACTGGCTCAATGGGCAAAGACCTGATTTCTACCAAGCCGGGTTAATCAAGTTGGCCCTGCGTTCAGATAAATGCCTAAATAGATTTGGTGATTATGTGGAAAAGTGATCCTCTTAAGTATGCCTCTTAATTCCCTTTTGTATTTTCTGTCTAATGTAAATGAATAATTTTTTATTACCCTTGTAATCTTTTTTTATCCATCCTCGTATAACGGACAAGAATATCGACAGTAAATTGTAACCCTTTTTTCATGAAATACTTCAAACCTTCAAAGTGTATACTCAATTTTGGGACTCGCTGTATATTTACTTTCTGCGCTCCTTCGATAGTTAATTTCATCGGTTTTGCCCTTACGTACTTTCCTCACTTCCAAAGGGGGATTTTTGCTTGTATTTTCAGATACGTGTTCAAATTATTTACCATTTTAAGGAAGATTGATCATAACGTCTAACCCAATCAATGAATAATCACTCGAGTCGCCCCGAATGTGGGGCACTTCAAGTATGAGAATGGGAAGTCAGCGGTGCATTACTCTGGGCTCCTGATCAACCTTTAGCACACTGAGAGGGACCCTGT
The DNA here is from genome assembly GCA_013235015.1 of Araneus ventricosus. Taxonomy (NCBI): domain Eukaryota; kingdom Metazoa; phylum Arthropoda; class Arachnida; order Araneae; family Araneidae; genus Araneus; species Araneus ventricosus. Next base: position 63,457 of record BGPR01005359.1, read on the forward strand.
TAAAGGATACTTCCGATGATGGATGGCACCTACCACCCACCCATTGACGGATAGTCTCTGCTGAGGAATTAATGTGCGATCTTATGATGGAAGGGGGACGATCTTTATGCAGGGCCGTCTTATCCAATGGGCTAATTGGGCTGTAGTCCAGGGGCGCCATTGTTCCAAAGGCGTCTAAAAATTTTCTATATGATTTTATTTCAATTTTGAACCAAAAATTTATTGAATTATATATAAATTTAAGTATGCTGAAAACAAGAAATGCGATCAGAGCTTGTAATGATACATACACATGTATATTATTTAAAAAATATTCATATGGAGGCAATTAGAAAATTCTAAATTAAGAGGGTGATAGAAGTTATCTGTGTTACGGAAGCCGGATCGAAAAATCCAGTTTTGAAAAGAATTTTAAGGCGTTAATCAGAGAATAGGTGTTTTTGTTTTTTGTTGCCCAATTATTTTATTAGGTATGTATTTTCATTTGGCATAGGCGCTCAAATTCCTAGTTACGGTTTCGTTGGAGCTACTCCAACCAAAGACATTTAAATTTGTTCAGATGGCCCTGACTTCATAGTCTTACCGAATAGCCAATAACTTGGACAAGATCTCGCATTTCTTATTACAAAAGAAACCATTCTTTGTTTTTCGTGGCTTTGTGTACAGTTTTACTTGTGATTTTCCAGTTATGTTTAACAATTCTTCATCGCTTTCGTCTTTTTTCTTGGCTGTATCAACACACTTGTTACATTTGTTAAGTTACAGCAATGACTATTAGACGGCAAATTTGAAGAAAATTGACCTTTTCTTGTTGTTGATTTTTCTCACAGAAAACTTCAAGAGTGCTTTTGCTCTACAAAATGATGAACTTTTGAACTAAAATATTGCTTCAGTAACTTTTAAAAGACTTAAGATAATCGTTCAGTTTCATATAAAAAAATTATTGTGCATTTATTGTTGCGGAAAAATCATAACAAATAACCAATATAAGTTTTAATTTTAAGCTTTTGTAAATGTTTGAGTTGCTTGAAATGCTGCATCTGCATTAAATAACTAATTTACTTTAAACTTAAATTTTAACCTCTCCACTGTAAAATCACTGCTTAGGTAATGTACATCTTTAATGAAAAAAAATTATTCCGACGGAAAGTAGCTTTCCAATGATTAAAAAACGGGACTTTCTCCCTCGACTTTCTCAACAAAACTTCTAAATTCTGCGAGTCAAAGGTAAACTATCTTAAGTAACAGTTTTAACATTTTACAGGAGAGTCAATAGATGTTCCAGATTGCAATATATCGCAATAAGCAATTTATTTTTTGAGAGCGGTTTTTTGTTTGCTCTTTTCAACCTGCAACCATGACACTTTGTACAACCGAAGATGTTGTCGGCACTGCAAATGATAAAAAAAACAAAATCAACAAATTTAGACTTGTAGCGGTTGCAATTCATTGCCCTCTCCTTTTTATGGTAGGTGGCGCTACTAGAGTCATCCGGGTTTTTCCCATAATGCCTCTCTCTTCTTCTTCTGTGTACTTGTGTTGTGTTGTTGTTCTCTGTCTTGCGTCTTGTATCTTTTAATGTGCTGTGTCGTGGAACTTAGCCATCTAATAAAAATGGTTCCTGAAATTGAATTCATTCTTCAACAGCGGCATTCCATATAAACATGAATCTCGTCCCTCCACAGACTTAAGAAGTTTATTTTTGATGTACAGAATTGTAGCCGTAAATAATTTTGAATTGGAGATTTGCAGTCAGATGTTTTCGATTGATAAAAGAAAAAAAAAACACATCTTACAAAAATATCCAAAACAACCTCTTCTCTTCGATGCATTTTTTTCAAAATCCGACATAGATGTATAATTTTAATGTAAAGACCACTTGCCAAATTTCATCTATTTATTTTGTTGGGTTCTGAATATTCCAACGCACACGGAAAGACATACAGATAGAGTTAATTAGTTAAGTTCTATTATCGTCCTGTTTTGAAGCAACACGAGGGTTATTTTGGGACGGACCTCGTAATTTTGAACCACGGTCGGATGACGAGGACGACACCTGAGCTGACACTCCCTCTCTAAACCTCCACACCACAGCAACGGGAGGACATTAGTCAAGGTTTAAGTAAAGTCAAGGTTTTAATGTAAGTAAACAAACCAGAAAAATCGTCCATGCAGCTTAAAGTTATTTATGTGAAAGTCCAAGTGTCTGCAAGTTTTAGATTCGAACCCATGAAAAGGATCTAAGAAGGTTTTATTCCATGAGAGAAATTGTATGTTATTGTGAACCGTGTGTCCCTTTGATTTACCAGATTTTTATTGATTTGTATTAAGTTTTTTTACGCCACTGTAATTGTTTTAATGGCAATTTAATAAAATAAGCGATCATAACGGACTACATAGATGAGATTGGTACTCCTTCCCTCAGATATCGATTCACAAATTGCATGTCAAATTATAGCTGAAAATTATGTATCGATTTAAAGTTAATTTTACAAAAATTATAGAACAAAAAAGCTGTTAACTTATGTGTAAAATGTCAAAAGTTGTATTTGAATAACCTGAAAAAGGAAGCGCAATTTGCTTAAACTGGCATGAATTAGTTTTCCTTCATTTTGAATGTGGCCATTTAACATGAATATCAAGGCGGTCTATCGTGAGTCAGTTTATTTGCGTATGATTTATTCAGGGTGTTTCAAAAGTATCTGGCAAAAATGAAAGGATAGATCAGGCATAATGAAACAAGTCATTTTCGGAATATATTATGGAGTCGGAAAGGTTACAAGGGGCTCTTTGTCAATGAATTAAGTAAAAGAAAAGGATACCCCAGATGAAATGTATAACACAGATTGAATTGAATACAAATTTACAAGAGCACAACAACCTAAAACTCCTTAAGTATTTCAAAGTTTTGTTGTTGATACTCCGTCCTACGTATCCGTTATCGTATCTGTCATGCCGCATGCGACTTGTAATCTTGTTATTCATGCAACTGATTGTTGTGCTATTGTGAATTTGTATTCCATTCAATCTATGTTGTACATTTCATCTGGTGTATCCTTTTCTTTTGCTTAATTCACTCACAAAGAGCCCCCTGTAACAAATCCCCTTTGCCTTTCCGACTCCATAATCTATTTCGAAAATGACTTGTTTCTGAATGACTGATCTATCCTTTCATTTTCTCCAGATACCTTTGAAACACTTTGTAGATTCATACCATAATTTATAATTACAAGAAAGGTATTTCTCGGTCTCTTATGTGATTGCTGCTATGAGCGTTGTCTTTGTTTGTATTCTTTCATTTATTGGATGAATAAAATATCACAAAAATTTTAAAAGCCACACAAAGAGTCAATTGGTAACAGAATCAAGTCCAGAAAGTCAAATCAAATAATAGCATTCAGTGAAAAAAGCTACAATTATGTGAGATTAGATGAAGAATTGGTAGAAACCTAACAGAAGTTGTTGTTTTTTTCTTTCTAAATTTTTGAAATGGTATGAAGAGATTAAGTTTCAACAAAACCATTCTAATGAAGACAGAGGGAAAATTATTGATGTGATGGTAGAATAACTGAGAGATTGCGCCCAGGTTACAAAAAAAACATCTCTGTTGTGATAGCAAGAAATTTCGCAATACGATGTGATGATCCTAAATTTGTTATAGACCAATTTTGATGCAAGGACCTCATGCCAAATTTTATTCGTGTAACGCAGAGATTCCCATCCTGTAGTACGCCTACCCCTCTAAAATAATATCTTTCCTCACTGATAATGAAGATCTCATCAAACAGGAACCGGACGCAACCAGTTCATCCTACTCCGACCCAGATTTCTCTCCTTCACCAAGTCCTCAGACTAACGGACCACGACCCTCTAGGGGTTAAATACCAAGGACCCTAATCAGTCCTCCCACAAGTTTTTAAAAGTAGTGAACTTCTGGGGCCTGTCTTAAAATTGTTTCTGCTGCACGAGTTCTTCTTTTCACCTGTAAATAGCTCACTTTTCATTGTTTTTATAGTTCTCGCATGTATTACGTCCATGTTTAAACACTGCCTGTAATCTTTTTTGTTCAATAAAGTTTCTACGCACACCCATCCAAACTGCAAATCGGAGATTTTTATCTCTGGAGGCAGGGGTTTGTCGTAGTGTAAAGGTACGCGTACCCCTGGGGATACGCTATGGTTCAGGATACACGAAAGCAATATTGGTAATGGTGGAAAGCACAAAACATAAATGGTTACAATAAAAAAAAAGTTCTAGAATTTTGTTTCCACAAGTTCGTGTGAAAAGTGCAGTGAAAGAAGAGTATTAAGAGCTCAGTATTAATTCAATAAGATATTTAGCGCCTTTCACAAACACACAACTTGTAGAAAGTACCTATGAATGATGAATGTAACTTATTATGAGTATGAAAGCACTATACTCATCATAACGAAATTATTACAATGTTGTTTCCTTTTGTTTGGAGTAGGGACTAATACTATTAAAAAAAATTTTAATAAATTGTAAAATCAAACATAAATCATACTGATGTGATAAAAGTAGTTTGAGACGTTTCACTCAATCTAATCTAAACCCTTAAAAATATTAATAAAAACTACGTTGCTTGAAGGGATGTTTGGGGAGGGAGGTATGACAGTTAGGGGTAAGCAAAAATAAAAAGCCTAATTAAGGGGTACGGGAAGAAATAAAGGTCTGGAATCGTTAGTCTAGCACATTGCGGATTATTATCTTCGCATGCACATTGACGAACAGACAAGCAGACTTCCTTTTGACACATTTCGTCCAAAATTTGATAGATTTGTAATATCGGTGTAACACCATCGGGGGGACACCGTGAGTTCGCGGAGTAGAGGCTGCCGTATAAGTAAGCAGGCTCTCGTCAACCCGATGGCACAATAATGGTGGTGTGGCTCTGTGATGGCTTCCCATGTGTGTGATTCGATATTTAGTTCAATGACAATCCAGTTTGTCCTTTTTTCGATTTATTCACGACACACACACATATAAACACCATTACGACAAACATATAAAATAGAAACATCATATAGCTTAGAGCTCAATTAAATCCACACCCGCCTGGGGGCAGGGTCAGAAGGTATCTGCTAGTGAATCCCTTCGGGCGTGGGGATGAAAGTTCTATTTTTCCCTTTCTAGGGAATGCTGTAGCTAAGTTGCCACAGGCTCTTTGGGCCCACTCCCGATGACGGATCGTACCCCGGTAAAATGGGGGGCTGTTGCATGAGCCGCTCGTAATGGGGGCTATTATGCAGGAACCACGGTGCCTGACTATCTGTTGCGGCGGCCGGTCTTTCAGTTGTTTACCCGGATGCTTAGGCAGGGTGGGGTGATGTTCCTTTGGTCTTAATATCGGTGTAAAGATCACACACCAAATTTCATAGATTATGGGTTTTTTTGTTTTTCAGTTATCGGGCTCATAGACAGACTGGCATAGTTCCAAAAATGGGTTTTTAGAACTTTCATCAAAATCTCGAGGTCCAATTTTCTGTAAATTACAATGGTTTTTGTTGGCAAATTTCGCATGCGACAAATAAAAAAGTGGTGCTGCCAGTCATCAAACATCATAAATACACTTTTTGCAAAACGCTTACACAATTTCGGTGGGTATTATATGTAATGATTTAACTTTTTAATCTTCTTTAAATTAATTCTTCTTAACGCCACTTCATTTTTAATGACTTCTACTTCAAACTCATTTGTACTTTAACTTCAAGAGTCACGAGATTCTGCGGGGAGTCCCCTTTTCCCAAGTATTTAAGCTCTCTGAGTACTTTTAACGCTCTCCTTTTAAACATGTAACCTTCCTACTACGACGAGCAACTCTTCACTCCTGGTCATGGATGTCCTTTAAATTATGATTACGTTATGAGTTTAATATAACCTGCATTGTCATCTTTGAAATGGGTAAATATAAATTTGAATCAAGTATTGATTAAATCAACCAACACTTTCTTATTCAAGATACTTGTTTACACATCAATTAAAGAATAATGTTACATATATACTTCGCATACAAGGAAGTAAATATAATTCGTTTCGTTGCCTAAATTTGGTATAAAGGCGGAAGGAAGCGCAGGAACTATGACTACGGAAAGCATCATGATTTATAATTACATCATATTATTTAGAGACACATTATAAACTAATTTTTTAAATGCATTCCATGTAAATAAAAAATAAAGCTCTAACCACAAATTTCAGGAGTAAGTAAATTCAGAAAGTATATAACCACGTTTTTAGAGAGAAAAAAGTAACATTTAACAGCAAATTTACAAAGACTGCAGGGATTTGCAACCACTAGAGCCCGAAAATATGAAAAAAAGGACAAAGAAAGAAATCGAAAAAATTCATTTATATTAAAATGAGAAAAGATATTTTCTGTTATTAAAAAAATAAAATGTCACTCTTAAAAATTTTCCCCTGTTAACCCAAAATCTATTTTGACATTTTCCAGAATTCATTGAAAAAAGGTAAAATTTCACAAAATGAGAGACTAAATTGGCTTAAGTGGATAGGCGAGCACCATATGCTACAATATTGAAAGCCACTGCTTTATGGTAAAAATAAAGAATTACAGGTGAGGGGGCAACGTTCATCTGTTAAAAGAACAAATGTGTGAGGTGCCGTGTCGGCCTAGTTTAAAGGCATCGGCTTCGGAGCCGGAGGGCCTTATATTCGAAACCCGATTCCATCGAAGATCCGCGATGTATGTGGGCCTGGTGCACGTTAAATCTGACGTGGTCTAAACGTCCTCCCTCTCTTGCAGTGCCGAACTTTGGAGAGGGAGGTACTAGCTGAGGTCGTCCTCGTCATCTGATCGCGGTTCAAAATTACGAGATCCGTCCCAAAACAGTCCTCGAGTTGCTTCAAAAACGGGACTTAATATAACTAAGCTTTAACAGATGTGTGTTGAGGACATTTCATCTTTTGTTAATATTGCCTACTAGACATTTTACTTTCTCGTACATGAAGTATACAAAGAGAAAGGATTGTAATCGTCAAAAAATTCGATCACAAGAGTTTGATGAATCTCCGCTTTTCATACTTTCCCGAGTCCGAAAAAGCCATTTTTGGAATTAGGTCTGTCTGTTTATAAACACGATAACTAAAACCGCAACGAGCTAGACAAATGAAATCTGGCATACGGTCTTTACAACAAAAATGTAGGGGAAGGTGCTGTACCTTGGCCAGGATTGTACCTCGGCCAATTGTCGATATATCAAAAGGAGAGTGTAGAGAAATTTATTTCCCCGCCCAAATTGTTTAATTTAGAGTGGCAACACTGTCACCTTGCACGTGGCCACCTCGGGTTGAAAGTTTTCAACTGAAGTGAAGAAACAATTTTTCGGATGCCGGCGCAAGCTTCTGGAGGAGTTAAATTTTCCTACTGTTTGCCAGAAAAATATTTTTTTTTTCACCTGTTCCTCTTTTAGTTCCATAACTGACACTCACAATGAAAGGATTTTTTATTATTAAAACAATAAATAATTGCCTGAGAGTAAATTAAATAATATGAGAGGAGGTGATGTACCTCGGCCAAGTGCATCGTATTGTACCTCGGCCACCTATAAACAGCATAGAGCAGTGTTGTATCAACATCAAAAAGTGGGTTTTAGTTCAATTTTTGTCTTAAATCAGCATACATATCATTATTCTGGATGATTAAGGGCCTGCCATATGAAAAAGTCGTAGTGGAATTCATAACACAGAAAGAAAATGTATTTGCATTACCAGATTTTGAATATGTTTTCAATATATAAGTCGTAGATATTGTCGTGATTTTGCCTGCACCGTTAATTTATCGCCGAGGCTAATATAAATTTCCAGTTTCATTTTATAACTATAACATTTATTAGTTTAGTTTTTTTTTCTAATTCGGAGAATTTTTTTTAAAAATTTACACAAAGAATTTGTTTTGTTGCTCTATTAACTCTACTACTAATAAAGGAGAATTCGTGTGTCTGTGTTTCTCTGTGTGCCTTGGCCTTCTACAGGCACAAATATACCTTGGATGATGTGAATGTGCACCGTGGAGAGATTGTTTCGAAGACTTAATTAGAATTTCATTTGATCAAAAAGTTAGCAAAATTTTTGCGTTTGTTGGCGATAACTTTCAAAAATATTATAGCACAAAATAAATTCTTTCAGCTTCTCAAAATTGAAAAATTATCTTTTAAATGATATCAATGAAATAGACGTCAGATTTTTTTCTTCTAATTTTAGTAATTTAAAAAAATATTTTTATACATAATTTACAACAATGCTTTTGTTTGTTGCAATCAACTCAAACCGTCTTCATTGCTTTTATGAATATTGAATTGTGTGTTTCTCTTCTATTGTTGAAAGATAAGGAATGAAGATTCTGCTTATTATTTCATATTCTTTGGTAAAAGCGTAATGAATTTTACCTTATTTTTTATGCATCAATTTTTTTAGAAAGCTGTAAATATTAAGCTTTTAGATATTAAGTAAATCGTTAGGTAAAAAAAAGTTTTTAAGGGAACCATGAATACAAAATTATGCATCACGGATTCAGCTGAATAAAAAAGAACAGTATTCTCGGCAAGGTGGTCGTCGAAGGCGGCTAGTAGTTACGCTGTGATTTTTCTTTTATGACATTTTTTTTTAAACTAGTAGTTTTTTCCTAGTCCGAAAAATTTTAAAGTCATTAATACATAACTTGCTTTTGCACAAACAAAAGTTTCTAATTAATTATCTATATATTTTTAAGAAAAACAGCATCCTTCTTCAGTTGTGTAGTTCTTATATAGTTCGTCTATCATATCCAGCTAAATACCGTGCAATGATTTTGAAAAGTTTAGTGTTGTACCAAATCCCCGCGTGATAATGTCACATTTTGTTGCCTGGTCAAGGAACACCATAGGGTGGCCAAGGTACAATATGGTATTGTACCTTGTCCAAAAATTAAAGATTTTTTTTAAAAATTTTACATTTCTACGCGATAAGTTAGAAGAAATGCTAAAGGGATTTAGAAAGCTGATTTCCTGATGTTTCTAAAGCACCCAAAATTTTCGGTTTTTGTCTTGATTTGGCCACTTTCTTTTTCAATTGAAAATAAAGTGACCGAGGTTCAGCACCTTCCCCTATATTTTCCCCAAATTTTGGACGAAATCCGTCTGCTGAAAGTCTGTATATCTGTCAACAACGCAAAGATCTAGATGGATGAAATTTGAGGTGGTTGTACCACTAGAATTGTAGATCTATATTAAAATTTGAACCAAATCCGTCAAAGGGGCGACTGCCTTTCTGTTTGCCCAACCATTTCGTCTGAAAACGGAACGAGCTAGATGAATGAAATTTAAAATGTGGATTTTGCATCAAAATAGTAGATTGTTATCAAATTTTGGACGCAATTGGTCGGAGAGAAGAAATTCAAAATGCATACTCGGTTCTTTACACTATAAGCAGAAGCTGAAACCAAAACACGATATTCCCACTTATAGGGGCCCTCAAATATGGGGATGAGAAACTGCCATGTAAGTAAGCAGAATCTCGCTTCCCGGTGGCATATTTACAAACCCTACCCTGATAGAACTGAGGCAGGAAATCGGCCAATACCATTGGCTAAGAGGGGCCGTGACGTCGTTTTCAGCTCTCTCACGTAGCGTACGGCAATCATAACAAAACAAGAGTTGTCCTACTTTTCTCCGTTTTCCCTTAGTTGAGCACAGAAAACATTCTTCCGTGGGTTGTAATATTTTTAAAAATGAAATTATTTTTTAAAATATCATAAAAAATAAAACATCCCACACTGTAAGAAATTATACTAATGAAAAGTCTAATGATAACTTTGTTTGAAGGGTATTAACTAACAGGTTAATGTTGTTGGGTTTTTTTTGACGTCATTCCAGTGAAAATAGTTCATTTGATGTTTCAAAGTCAACTAATCTAACTATAATTAATGCCAAATAATAGTAAAATTATTAATTATTATTATTAAGACCAATAATAGTAAAACGAAGAAAAGGATAATCGCTAGACTAAATAAAATTGCTACGTAGGTACGTATCGTAGAACAAAATCCGCGAAGTCCAAGCAACGGAAACCTAAACTAATTCAAAGTCCACATTCAATCGCTTGTTTTGTTATAATTTCCGTACGAGAGCAAAGAACGACGTCATTGGCTCTCGGCTAAGCGAGCCAATCATGTTGTCCGATTTCCTGCCTCAGTTCTATCAGGGTAGGGTTTGTAAATATGCTTCCCGGTGGAATAAAATAATGGTTTGGGGTCGCGTTACCTCCTACCGATGAAGGGTCGTCGCATGTGCTACCCATAATGGAGGCTCAAGCTGGATGGAGTAGCTCCTTCGTGATACACCCAAAACGCGCCATATTACGAGAAAGTCGAGGGGAAAATAGTCTCGCTTACCCACAGCATTTATTTTTATCAATTATAAATGTTTCTTCCGAACTTTAGTTCAGAAAAACATTTCTGGAATTAGTTACAAGTATAATAAGCTAAAAAAGTGCGAGGAAAAATGAAATTTTTGTCAGTTATTTTTTGCTTTTGACAAGAAAGACTTGAAGAGAAACTTGTGAACTTTTGACTTGAAGAGAGAAAATGAAAATTTCTAAAAGCATGAAAGCCGCGATGACCTGGTGGTAGAGCTTTGGAATAGGTAGGTTTGATACCAGATTCCATAAGTAATTTGCAATTACTAATATAAAAGCCCAGATCTGTCTCTCGGTAACGCTCTGACGTCACCAACAATAAAACTCGCGCCATAGCCCTGCGAGACGTTAAACAGCATTATTTCATTGTTCGAGAACCTAAATTTAAGTAATTTTAAATTTAAAAGAGTAATTGTCTTTCTAATAGCTCTAAAATAGTAAAATAAAATTTTCTATCGATTGAGATCAAATGATCTATAGTTCCCAAGAAACTTTAAATTATATTAATCATATATTTCAAATTAATTTCCGTTTTTAATAGAAAGTAGTAAATCATGTCAGTGATATATCATGCGCGTGATATAATAGTTGAACGCCACGATGCGTCTGATTATTTATTGCAATCGTGATGATATAATTTGATAATATTTTTTGGCAACGTTTGACAAGCAGAGAAGTGCTTTGTTTTGATTAGAATTTCGAAGAAGAATTCCTTCGAAATTTTAACTTTTGACTTACGTTTGACAAGCTGAGAATTTCATGGTTATTGAATTATAATAAAATTGTTAAACAACGAAAAATACTTCACTTGGAATGTTGTTTACCAAGAATTTTTGAATAAAAAATATGTAAATAAAAACTATTTTCTGTCATAAAACATGTTTATTTTATTTGTTTTCAATCATTGTTAAACATTTCTCTCGCATATATATCTATTTAAATACGACAAATTTGACGGGAAATCTCTCGAATGAAGAGGCAATTTGCACCCGTCCTACCATGGCGGGCGATTTTCTAGTATATAGATATGGGCCTTGTGCAGGTTCAGTCTGCCGTCGTAGGTCAAGGGTCTCATGGAGTGGAAGTTTCGCGTGTGGTGTGCCGCCTCAGGCCATCTGATAACGGATCAAAATTACGAAGTCCGTGTGAAAATACCCTTCGTGCAGCTTCCAACCAGAAAGTTAATTTAACAAATCATTCTCAAAACATAATAATGTGATAAATCATCATAAAAACGAACACCTTTTATGTTTTAATTACTGACAGGAGAAATAACAGGTTAAATTCATTTGATTAAACTTTTTTTTTAATTATGCAACTGTTATTTTTCGTATTCTTTTTTCGGAAATAACTGAAACGGGCTCTACTAGGACAAACTAAGGGATCATTCACTTCGAATTATACATCTCCCGAGTCAGAGAACTCTCACGATAGGCTTCCGAATAGTTTAGAAGCAGGCATATAGGAAACTGTCGAGTCTGCATTCGATTCCTCTGAAATGCTGACCGCCGGTCAGTGTTTCAGTCGTGAATCATGCATTTAAATTACTATACCCAGTTGACCGGGTTTCTGTGATTAGGTATGCACTGGGCTCCGGCATATAGTCTATGGGCGAGGGCGGGGCTAGCAGTACGCATCTATAATACACGCATACTATATGCAGTACTGGGAGATGTAACCCCTTCTACGAACGCCAATGCATGAGCTGGAGGGGGGGGGGAGATGAAGAGCATATAGATCGATAAATGGCCTATCTGGTGTGTAGTTGCATGGGTCCATCATCTGACGGTGATGTTTGGAGATTAAATTCGAGACTTGGATCTCAAAGCGGAATTATTTCTCGTGACCGTTATGGCAGCTGGGGGTCTCGATCTGAACAGAACTGTTAGAGAAAGGGTCCTAAGCCTCTTGGGGTGATTTTGGTATAAACTGGTTGCTTTACTCTCTAGTACTTTAAATAATATTACTGCCGATTTAATAACTCTTTTTTACTCGTGAAATAACACAAAACTTTTATAGTGGGGTTGGATAAAAAAAACATTCTATAGCTAAAAATAACCTTCTCTTAGAAAAATGAATGAACTGGACACAAAGAGAATTCGGCCTCTGGATTTTGCTGAATACCCATGTTTTTATTCTTTAGCCTTTGAAAAGGCATTTCGATTGATGAAATGACACTTTTTTTAATTCCTTTACAACATGTATCGCAGGAGTATTACTTGATAAAATTTCCTCTCAAAAATGCTTTTTAAAAGCATTAAGCTAGTTTAGCACAACCTCTTCCAACTGCAAATTACTTAGATTTTTTTAGCGTTCTAGTAAAGTAGATAACTCAGCAGTTATTAACATTAACGCAGAGACAAATAAACAATGTGCAATTTATACGTAAAGAGAAAAACATTTCGAAGAGATATGGATTTATATCGTAAAAAATTGGCTCTGTTCTCTTGAATATTCCAACACAAAATTATCACTCATAATGATGAAAAAAATTATTGTGCGTTTGTATTAACTCTTAAAAGCTCGATTTTTTAAAAATTGATTTTAAAATGTTTTTAACTTTCATTTCTTGAATAAAACACGGGAAAAATACTTTTAAAAATCCTATTTTGTTTTAAGTATGGTTTATGGTTAAAAAATATTTTGTTGCTAACTGACAACACTGCGCTCTATTTCAGAAGAAAATTTCCTTGATAAAATTCAATAATGTCAAACACAGATGAATTTTAATAAATAATAATACGGATAAGGAATTTCCTTCAACATTGTAGAATAAAATATGGTGTATCCGAGCGTACAAACAAAGCAAAAAAGATGCAGCATCAAGTTAAAAACATCAGTTTATTTTTATTTTTTATCATCACTCAGGCTATCATCTATATGTTGTAAATTGATTTACTATGTACCATAATGGCAACAACAGGCATTAGAGCTTTAGTCTTATTCTCAAGATTTTAGAAGACAAAATTAGGTACGTTGATTAAAGACAACTCTGGGTCTTTAAGGGTTAAAACACATTCAAACGTATTCATATTAAACATTCAAAGGTTCTTGGATTGGATCAATAAAAATCAGCTAAAAGCATCAAATTTTCTCTTCCACTGACAGCTTCTAGCTGTTTTTATTTGATTTTATCATTTTTATGTTTTACCGGCGATAAATACAACCATCGTTACTCCATCTTAAAATTCAAAAAATTATATATTTAGTGATATCAATTTGGTTATCACGCTATTTATCTCTGATTACGATAATTTATAGTCATTTATTTTTGATTATATTAGCGATAGTGCACAGAAATGCATTTTGATATTTTTAGTGGATGGAGAACCAACGCACATGTAAATAAGTGCAATAACTGAAGCTGTTTAAGAGACTTTCCTTGGACATGGGTGGCAACACGCAGGTAAATTTGTGCAATAAATAAAAATGTATATAATACTTTTTTACAACGTGAATGGCAACGCGCATATCATAAACGCTTCGTAAATTGGCCCTTTTTGCGAAATTTTTTAATTAGTGAAGAAAATCGAGTATGAATATAGAAAAAGTATGTCTTCTGGTCGATGGATGTGGACCTAAATTCAATATGTATCTAAGGGCCAAACTACTATTAAAATCCTTTGTTATTCTAAATCTGATGTCGAGTGTCACACATTTGCATGTTGATATGACTCAAAGTAGGGTCTGTGAACAGAGTAACTGACGCCTTTTGGGCAAAGAAAATTCATTTATCCCTTGTCAATGTTCGCAGAAAAAGACAAATATAAAACACGATGATTATTTATTTTTAAAATTACCAAAATAGCATTTAAATTGTACATAAGAGGAGAAAAAAGTACAGTCTTATTCAACAGCGAAGAAAACGCAAAAATCGATCGGTAAATAAGCGAATTAGAAATTTTTCGATTTCTTTCATGACTGGGGATCGAAAGACCAAAAATAGAACAGCAGTTTCATCTGATGGACAAGCGCCCCATAGTTTTGGCGACCCTAAGTGATCACCTAGGATCACCTGTTGGCTAAACCGGCCCTGGTTGGAAATCTGCAGGTTAGCTCAAATTTCACCCTTATCAACGGACTTAACTTGACAGCTGAGAGGTCTCTAGTACATACAGTGGTCTCTGTATTATCCGGCCTTTCGCCAATCCGGCCCCTCCAAGACTCCGGCGTTTTCAGAAGGGCGAGTCGAGAGCGTGAAAAACAAGCCACTGAATGTTGACGTCAGAGACCTTGGAACGGCGTAAATAATAGGCTGCTACTCAGGTTTTGTAATATTTATTATATATAATTTTGTATATTTTGTGCGATAAACATAGGTTCTTGCTATCAAAATGCGTTTTTTTTTTTAAATGAACCTCGACTAACCCGGCCCTCTCGTTAATCCGGCAGTCTTCTGGTCTGATATCTGACGGATTACTGAGGGACCACTGTACTACAAAAATAAAACTTTGCATTTCATTTTTTAGTATTTATACTTGCATAATTAATAATACTAGAGTTCGCCCAACGGTCGAAATTCGACCGTAATTCATCAAATCAAATTTGAACGTTATTGAGGTTATTTGTTATTGAAACAAAAAAAAAAACGAGCGGTTAAAAAAATAAATGTTGTCCGACTGTTCACCACAGACTTTTATGTGTTTGACATTTAGTATGAATGTGAGCAATGAATGTTTTATTTTATTTAATTTAATGTATTAGTAATACATACTATATATTAATTCCTTAGAGACAATCTCTACTCTGTGCGACTGTTTGACCACAGACTAATATGTGTTTGACATTGACAGATTTAAATCATCCGCATTTTGTATTTCATTCCGAAGAGTTTTTTTTATAAATAATCTAAATAAACTCCCTCTTGGAGTGGATTTCACTGCGGGGGGATTAAATCAATTACAAATCATCCACTCCGCATTTACTCCGCTAATTTTTTACAGTGTATGAACGTAAACAATGAATGTTTTATTTTATTTTATTTAATGTATTTTAACACATATTATACATAAATTTTATCTTTCTGCACTCCTTCTCCACATGAACTTTAAGTATGTCAAATCTCACACTCCTCCGTGCGCGCAATGTGCTTAAAAAGGGGTATAAAGTTTTTTCTTCACGTATTAATATATAGATTGTGCGTTCAAAGAATCATATTTCGTCAAAATAAAGATTTGAGTAATACTTTAATCTTGTAATTTTTATTGAGTTTATTAGTAGTCTTTTTTAAAAAATACAATTATCTATTAATTTATGGACATTGATATGTAAAGATATACCTAAAATGGACTATTGAATGAAAATAGGGTAAATGTCTCTTTGTCTCTTTCATATCTAGAAGCGTCAAAGAAACACTCGCTTCCAAAAATAAACCATCAGCTAAAGAGATCACAAGCCAGAATGTTTGAAAAAGTTCTGTTTTAAAAAAAGTTATGTTTAAAAAAGTTCTGTTTATAAACATTTGCATGATATTGTAACAAAATTTCCGTGCTTAACTAACATTGACTCTTGACTGAAACAGTAAAAAATTATCTTTCATGTTTAGAAGTGGCAGAGAAACACAGTCGCCCCAAATACACCTTCAGCTAAAGAGATCACAAACCAGAAAATTTGAAAAAGTTCTGTTTTAAAACATTTGCATGGTAATATAACAAAATTTCCGTGCTTAACTAACATTGACTCTTGACTGAAACAGTAAAAAATTATCTTTCATGTTTAGAAATGGCAGAGAAACACAGTCGCCCAAAATAGACCTTCAGCTAAAGTGATCGCAAATCAGAAAGTTTGAAAAAGTTCTGTTTTAAAACATTTGCATGATAATATAACAAAATTTCCGTGTTTAACTAACATTGACTCTTGACTGAAACAGTAAAAAATTATCTTTCATGTTTAGAAGTGGCAGAGAAACACAGTCGCCCAAAATACACCTTCAGCTAAAGTGATCGCAAATCAGAACGTTTGAAAAGTTCTGTTTTAAAGGACAAGCATTTGCATGACAACATAACACAATTTCCATGCGTAAGTGACTGATTAACCTACACATACATCAGATAATTCTTCACCCTGTCGGAAAGTTCCCTGGAAAAAGTGTACCAGGTACTCTTTACAAGGTCTGGTGCACACTGCCACTACAGTGCTTCAATTGGCCGCTTTTACCTGAACGGACCTATTTCAACCTATAACCCTCATGATTTGAAAAATTAATAGCCACATTCCGTAATTTGTTTTCTTGTACATTCGCCCACCCTGCAGAGTCTATCTAGTAGTTATGGAAACACATTTTGCGTTCAACCGACCATGCGACATGGAGTACTTGCCTTCTGCAAGTGGTGTTACTGCTTCATGAATAAGTTAGGATCCCATTTTGCTTTTTGTTTTACTGCAGACCACTTATTTCTCTATCTGATAAGCTAAAAGGGCTTGATTTTTTTTACTGTACTGTTGAATTGCATTTTTCTAAAAATTACATAAGGCTCATATCCGATTTTTTTCACAGCGAGATATGATTGCTTTTTTTTTCAGTAGGCAATGTAGGCCAATAGGGAAGTGACAGAAGAGGGTACATGCGGTAGTAGTGTATTTCCTGATTTGATATTGCGATTTGATTGGATTTGGGAATGCCAACTCGATCAACCAAATAATGAAAGAAACGAAATTTCGACGACAAGGCAATGCACTTCTAAGCTAAACAGACTGAAAAAGGATTGTGTTACTTTTTGTGTTACACGGGATAAATGATTGTAAAAAAACGAACAGGAAGTTTTAAATAAAATATCTAAAAGATGAACTGTCATCAGATAGAACACACAAGGAATATACATACTGTTTAAATTCAATACAGAACACTTTCTGAATAAAGATAAGCTTTTTATGAGTTTCTCCTAACACCTCTGCGTGGCTCCATATCATTTAAGGAATGGTGTGTTCTTGAACTTTCTATATTAATTATCAGAGATGCCGCGATGATTTGATTCCAACATCTTAAATGACTAAACAATTAGAATTAAATTATTAATCTGTAAATGATTGATAATCTTGAATCAGTGGAGTTTTAATACGCGATTAAGAATTCCGAATATTTCCGCTCGAGTCCTTAATAAGAAGGAAATGGCAGTGGTATAGCGAAGGGTGGGCAAGGAGGTATAGAAACTCTGGTGCGCAAATAAATGGCGGATTTTCGGTGGTATAGGGTCTCAAACCCGTAATCCGTCAATCCTAAGCCGAAACTCTACCACCAGGTCACCAATGCCTTATCATTGTTCTGCACCATTTTCCCCTCAGATTATTATTTGGATTATAAACTGGAAATAACAACTTATCATCAGCAATTACAACTTGTATTCAGATTAATTTCAGTTACAAACTCATTTAACGAAATCTAAATTTAAGCTAGATTATTTTATTTTAAATAAATTTCTCACCATAGTTTGAACTGAAATATCCGCAATGTCCGTAAATAAGTAAAAGGAATCTCTAATTCATAACTCTTTTCACCCATCAGCATCAAAGGAAGGAGGAAATTTCAACCTCTATCTTGAATTCTACTTATATCTGACTGAAAAATAACAGATATACACTTTCAGATTACAAGAAAATTATATCTATTATTTTTCATTCCGAATTTTAAAAAATTTTAAAAAAAATTAATATTAAAAAAATTAAAAATTAATTTAATTAAAAATTAAATTAAAATTAATTAAATAAATAATTAATTAATTTTTAAAAATTAATTAATTCAGATTTGCAACAAACTTCATGTAATTCGACTACACATTTTTGCAGAGCATCTACTCTCTGCGTCGCAACGTCGAAGCTTTTTTCAGATAGTTCATCCAAAGTTGATTAGTTTCCTTTCCAAATCTCCTCGTGTTAGCCTTTTCGGCAGTGGCGTACCAACATAAAATGGCGCCCAGGGCAAATACCAAAAATGCGCCCCCTCCTCAAATTTTATTTTGAAATGCGATCATTTTTTCTGAAGCTTTAAGAAGCGCGTTTGGTCATCAAATCTCAGTAAGATAATACTATTTGTTATTTTGTCGCAGCTTGGGCAGTTTCCGGTTGTAAATAAGACTGTATCCTTTAGGTGTTCCCACACTTCGGTGAAAGAGTTTCAATTTTTAAGAATCTTGGGAATTAGAACTTAACAAAGCGTACATTGTTTTTAAATACAGTCGACGCTCGTTATAATGACTACACATTACAAAAACCATTCCATTATAACGACCAGTGATAAAATCCCCAACTGTGTTTCCCTATGTTTCCTGCCAATGTGCCTGTTCACGAAGACAAGGGTATGTCTCCGTATTGTTGTGTTTCCCTATGTACTATGTTATTTTACTTCCGGTATAACGACTGCTCAGTGTCGTCCAATCCCAATACAACGTCCGAATTCATCGAACACTCTTTCCGGTATTTTTCCAAAAAGAACATGCTTCTAAGCGTAAATAACTTTGATTATTGTATTGATTATTCGTAGATGTAGAGTCTTCAGTGTTACAGTTCAACTTTAAAGGGGGGAGGGGAGAATTACCACTCACCATAGCGCGGAAATTAGAATAGCCTAGAATATAAAAATGTTTCAAGTGCTATTGAGACTTTTTAAAATGTTTTTTTGAAAGCCAGAACATTATTTATCATCTTTAACTGAAATGGAAAATTATGTTTTGCAAAAAGCACATATGCAGAAAAGACAAACAACCATTTCTGATTTTTTTTCTTTAGAAAATAAATGATTTGTAAGTATATAACACCCTTTATTTTTTACTTCAAAATCTGTTTTAGAAATATATTTTTAATTGATGGTATTTTATTTTTAATACCAATGATAAAAAATAAGTTGAGTATTTAGTTGGAATCTCTTTAAAAATCGCCTATTTATATGGAACTGCTGAGCGTGCATGCGTACAGTTTTTAATTATATTTACTATAGCGACCACTCGTTATAAAGACCTTTTGCTGTGGGACGCAGAGGGTCGTTATAACGAGCGTCGACTGTACCACTAACTGATTCCTTAATTTTGCGGCAATTGCGCCCAGGGCACGTGTCCTACCTGCCCTACCCTAGTTACGCCACTGCTTTTTAGTTGCATTAAAATATAAGATTTTAAAATTAAATTAAGTTTATGCCTGCTTTCGTCATTATGTCTATCACACTACTTCGTTTTTCTTATTTTTTTCACTTTATCTCGGCAATAAATTTATACTTTTATGCAGTTGTATTTCTTGCGCATTTATACATTTCTGTTCAGTATATTTAATTAATTGCACTGACATAATTTCAAAAATAGTGTTTTCAGACTCAGCGACGTCTAAAACGTGAAGATTTATCAAAATCAGGAGACCGAATTTTTTGACGATTACAATACTCTGTATTCGGACAAATACAACTGAATTCTGTGTTTCCTTGTGATTACAAAAGAATTTATAACGTTTGACGATACAACGCAATTGGAATAATAAAATAAAGCAAACACAAGAACACACTAATCAACTATTAATCACTTAACAACAGTAAAAAGCATTTGATATATTAAGTGCGTGGTGTGAAATGTATTACTTGATCACGTCATTCAAAATAACCCGTCCTTTGACAAATTTCCGAGTCAACCGACCATTGCATTTGCTTTTAGTAATTAAATTTCCTTCTTTTCCAGCTCGTAGACGTCCACGTGTACGTCGTACCTTCCACTGAGTGGATTGAGCAACGAAAACTCGCCAAAAGGGACATTATTGATCAAGCAATTTCGTCTGGTTTCGTCAGGTGAGTTCCATTCATCATGCCTGCCATTATCCTTTGAATGTGGCATTTTATTTATTACAAATGTAAATACATGATTCAGATGTGTTGCCTTACAAAGTTAATGGCCACGAGACTGGTTATCGAATAAAACATACAGGCTCATAGCTACAAAAAATAGATGATATAGTTAAAAGGAAGTTTTTTATTTAGTTATTTTTAATTTATTTTGCTTTTTTCAATATCTTTACATATTGTAATTGGTGGAAATTCGATTATATGAGTGCTGTATTTAGAATATTTTTTATAGATGGATTGAAAGATTTGAAGCAAAATGTTTACTCATAAACCAGTGTTCTAAAACAAAACCGTCACACGATGTTACCTTATTGCCTTATAAAGTATGTCGGAAAAACCTTCAGTGTCGGAAAAAAGGGAGATATTAATGTGCTAATTAATTCTTCAGCGAAATCCGTGTTGCAGATATAATTTAAATTTTAGTATTTTTTTTAAAATTATCTTTTCATTTTCTAATAAAATGGGTTGAAAATATGTGAGAATGTGTCTCACCTTAATATTTTAAATTGTTTGAAATTAGTCGAGTTGGGTTTTTCCCCCTTGGCATTCTTCACGTATTTTTGAATGGAGTCGTAATCACCCCTATTTAAGGTTGTTTTGTATCGTCTGTGATAAAACAATGCCTCTCTCCAAAATTGCAACAAAAATTACGATTTCATGACATGCATTAGTTGATCTTTAAGAATTTTTTATACATTTATGCCGAGTAACAAGATAAAGGAATCACTGTTATTGCAATCCACAAGTAAGATGAAAAAAGAGTGAAATTACCTTAAACCATAAAAGCCTTAATCGAATAGAATGAATAGATCGGAGCAATTATCTATTTTATTTTACTTTCTTGAATACTTAAAGGAGAGTCGAATTATGCAGGCTTTACTATATCACAAAACGCTTCAGCACTCATTCGAAATAAACAACCAATATCCAACCAACCTACCAATGAATGGGTTTTGAGTTCATTGCAAACTGTTCCTAACTGTGTGTAATTAATAATACATAATACAATATTTAATTTAATTATAAAATACACAATGTAACAATTTATTTAATAATGAAAGATTTAGTTTAATTATAAAATATACAATGCAGCAATTTATTTAATAATGAAATATTTAATTTAATAATCCAATACATAATTGAATAATTAATTTAATAATACAATACATGATATGATATTTAATTTACTAATGCAATAATTCATTTAATAATAAAATACGTAATATAATAATTCATTTCAAAATGCAAGATGTAATGAAATAATTAATTTAATAATATAAGACACAATGCAACAATTAATTTAATAATACAAGACATAATGAAGTAATTCATTCAATAATGCAATACATTATGCAATAATGAAATTCGGAAAAATGCAGTATTACTATTTTTTCCGTAATGCTTCTGAGAAAACAGTTCCTTCTCAGATTGAAGTATTTTGGAGTTGGTTTCTCATTCCATAAATGCGTCCATTTAGAATTACATTTGACAGTTTCTGCTACATTTAGAAGTATTGACACTTTAAGAAGATTTAAATTTTAAAATAAATAATTTATTCTAATAACGTTATTAAAGAGGTAATTGCCGTGCCGCTGGGGACCAAGGTTTGACATTTGAGAACTCCGATCCTGTTCCGCCTAAGTGGAATGCTACCCTAGGGACCAAATGGAACAGCGCGAATATTTTAAAATGAAACAAACTTCTGCAATTAAAGTCTGAAAACATGCTTTCACGAGTATGCAAATGGCTAATTTTGCTTCTGTCATTGTTTCAAATGGAATAAGGGAATACAAGTCCACAAGAATATTATATAATATGTATAACTAGCAGAATACCCGGCGTTGCTCGGTCTTTTTAGTATCAAAACGCTATGGGAGACAAGAAACTGAGCACAATGAGTATACTTTCACTTTCGGAAGAGTAAAAATAGTGCCCGTTAAAATGGAAAAATTAATGGAATAATCAATCGTTGTTCCTGATATAAAGGTTAATTGTCTGCTTTTAAGCTATTTTTAGTGTTCTTCCAAAATTCTTTTAATATTTTTTGGCAATAATTCTTCGTATGTATTCTTGTTCGTCATGTGTTTAATGTCCGCATATACATATGCATATAGTTGTGTATAAAATTAAGTTCAATAAATTTATTAAAACTAGAGAAGAAATTACACAGAAATGAAAATGGTGTCACTGAGAAGCTAATTTTTTTTAACTTATAGGTGGTGCAAAAATAGTTTTTATGAAATAATATTTTAGGAAGATATCGCGGAAATACGCCAAAATATTACTCGATTTTTAATTGAATTTTGGGCTTTGAAAAGTTAACAGTGATCTTTCTCTTGCTTTGAAAAGCACATCTGCCAAATTTCATCAAGATTAGACGAAAACTATAGATCTTTAACTACCGCACACACACATTGCTTTATATATAGAGATGAATAATACCTCTCTAGGTAAGACATTTTAAGCCCCTTTTTTCAGACTACGTTTAAAAGACTGTTTTGAATTTTTTCTTTGTGTATAAATATTTGTCTTTCCAATTTGTTCCGGAATAGGTCCAGGCCTTAGAGGAAAATTCAAATTTAGACCTTAAAGTCGTTTTTCCTCGACAGAAAACCTATTCTAATTTTGAATCTGCATGGATGAAGGCCTCTGGTGACATCATCCACCAGATTCTTCTTCGTCCTCGTTCTTTTTCATTCGCTTTTTGTTAATATTATTGTATTTTAACCTCTATCGCAATTAAAACTTCCCTTAATTTGTATTTTTATCTTTGTAACTCGCAATTTTCTCCTGGTTGATGATGCACTTTTACACACATCAAATAAATTGCTTCTATTATTGTTGTTTTGTCTTTTTTAGATACTTTTTCTATTTTTGGAATGATGTCTGTCTGTGAACAAGATAACTCTGAAACCTAACGATCCAGACGTCTGAAATATGTCTCAACACAAAAAGTTTAGATCACTGCCAACTTTTGTGCAAAATTCGTCTGCAGGCATATCAACACTACGACTCAAAAATACAGCAAGCAGGATGGTTGAAATTCGGCGTATGGTTTTATTACCAAAAATGTAAATCTACATCCGACCAGAATTGTAGATCTGCATCCGATAGACAAATTCCGTTGACTGGCTATCGGCGTGGTTATTCATATATATGAACCGCTTGATTTTAAAAGGGGGCTTCTGCATTCTTAGCGGAAATTATATTTTTATTTTCGTTTTTAATTTGATGAAGGTGAATGCATCCTTGGTGTGGTGGTGGCTCGTCAGCTCAGAAACAAGCAGTGCTCCAAAAGTTGTATAGACCTAAATTGTAGGGAATTTTGTGCTGATTATTTTGGTATATAATGATGATATACTAAAAATTCATAGTTTTTGGGAAAAGCAAAACACTGGGGAAAATTGTTTTTCATGTCTTTTGGCTATAGCTAAAATTCCAACAAAAACTTCTGGTGGCAAACCTCAGATTCGTAATCAGCACCCCAAAAAACATAAATTAGCAAAAAATTACAACTCCTCCAGAATTTAAAAAACTACTTAACGATTAGACTACTGAGAAAAAGCGAAAAAAAGCCAAATGAGGAAGTCGCGCCAAACGAGAGCTGGGGAAAACGCAGCTCAAGTGCATGTAATTTCAAGCGGAGAAAAGGGTGCTCTTTCTCCCGACTGAGAGCTCCGCGTTGCTCAGTGTGCGAATTTCGATCCTTAGGAGGGGAAAACTCTATGCATCCCTGGTCTGTCTCTCTCTTAATTCTTGATTGATTTTCAATCTTCCTTTTAAGTTTTCCATTGCTTTTATGCCATTCTGTTGATAATTGAACTCTCAAAGTTGGAAAGTAAGCCAATTAGAATAAATAAAGGAAATACAAGCTTTTAAAATAATATCAGGGGGGGACTACAGCTCTAATGGACAAGCCGCCACTGCTTAGGTGTTAAAACGGGACTTCTGCCATTCAGAAGACCCTTTTTAACATCAATATAGCAGTTATATGCTAGATGTCAGAAGTCCCGTTTTAAAATCAAGCTATTCATAATCGAAAGATAGCTCAAAAACGCAACAAACTAAATAAATGACATTTTGTTTGTGATCTTCACACCAAACCTGTAGATTTCTATAGATTAAAACCAGTGTGTCAGCGCGAAGAGGTTCAAAATCCATACTGGATTCTTTTCACGATACTAGGAAGTAAAACACAATACCCTCCATATTGCGGAGATAAACGAAATAGTGGAGATTTAGTTTAGTTTTGAAGCAACACGAGGGCTATTTTAAGACAGACCTCGTAATTTTGAACCGTGGTCAGATGATGAGGACGGCACCTGAGCTGGGACCCCTTTAACCAAACTTCCAAGATATTTTCATAGTAACATCCAATTTTAAAACTGCACGAATGTTATTATGGATAGACCTCGTAGCTTTTAGCTGCGGTCAAATTGTGAAAAGAAAAATACACGAGTTATGCGCTATTTATTTTTTCTTAAGCTGTAAAAAACTTACAGGATTTGTATTTATTTTAAATAATCTAATCAATTTCAGCGGTTGATGCATCAATTAGTAAATAAATGAATATTTGTTACTGAAAATTTCCAATCAAATTCATCAATGATGTCGAAATAAGAAGTAATATTCCAGAAATAAGGAAATAAATTATATTTTTAACAGCTGCCATGGAATCACAAAATTATAGTGGAACCTCGCATAACGAACATAACTCGTTCCAGGATCTTACTCGTAATGCGAAACACTCGTTAAGCGAAACAAATTTTGACCTGTAGATTAATTTAAGATTCTAAAATGCGCTCCATGCCGAAAAAATGCTCAAAAAATTTAATATAATATAAAGAAAATTATATATAACATTGTTAAGGAGCATAAATCATCTACAAATTTTCTTCTATCGACTAATGAACCACCCTAGAATGCGAATGCGATTTTCAGAAAAAGAAATCAAAATAATTAGTTTATTATTTATGATATACCTAATTCTTTTTCACTAGAAAGCTGTCTAGAGACATTTGTTTGTTTTTTTCTGACTCTTCAAAATTTGACACAGCATTAACATTAAATAAATTCGTAGAGCCACTGCCTTATTAGGGTGATGCTTCTCAATGTACAATGCAAAAGTTTCTCATGCTTTCAGTAGGTTTTTTTTTCTTGCGCCAGAAGATAGTTGCTTTGCTGTTACCCCCTCCTCCTCCTCTGATCTCCTCCATAACTTCTTACTGTGAAACACAATGCAACTTCATAAGTCAAATCTTGGCTGCGGTCTTCTTCAAGCTCATCAATATCATTTTCCCCCTTCAGTCCCATGATCTTGGCCAAAGACACAATCTCGTTGACTGCAGGCTCCACAGGTACTGTCTCAAACCCTTCAAAGTCACATTCGACAACGCTCTCCGGCCAAAGCTTCTTCCAAGCAGAAGTGAGGGTTCTTTTGGTGACCGCTTCCCACGTATTTTTGATCAACTTGAGGTAGGCAACGATGTGGAAGTGATATTTCCGAAAGTCTCTGAGGTTAAGACTGATACTCCATGGTCTCATGATGGCTCATTGGTCGCTTTAATAAGGGGTGTAGTGGAGCTGGAACGCCGTTACGGTACTGCTTTTTTTAAAGAGAAATAAATTTTTAAAAAAACTGTGAAAACGTTCTTAAAACAGTGTGATTTTTCTCACCCAGGTTAGAATGTTCCGGCACTAATTATTTTGAGACTACACCACTGGCTTCACTGATATGTCTGAGCACAAGTTTGGAAAAATGTGTGATCACAAGTTATCTATTTTAGGGGAACTATGTGAAACGTGGCTCGTTAAGCGAGTCATTTTTTTACAATTATGCGAATTACTCGTTATGAGAGGTGCTCGTTAAGCGAAATTCCACTGTATGTCGAAATAAATCTCAATATTTCAACTACAGATGAGTTTCCGTTTTAAAATATATACTAAATGGCAGTTAAGTATGAAGTGTACTAAATAACCATCAAGATTTTTTTATTTCGATATTTTTTGTACGATTTAGATTTACAAAATTAAAAATTGTGTTTAGAATAAGAAGCTAATAAGTTTTTAGAAGAAGACTAAACTTCTTCTACCTGCAACCATCTTTTGAACCGAAAAAGCTTTCGCAATCCCATTTTCGTCCAAAACATTTCGTTACAACTGCAATAATTGCAAAACGAATAAGACTGCGAAATGCGGAGTATAGTTGATGATAAATAAAACAAAATTTAATTTAAGTTGGTTATTCAGCAAATTTTATTTCAATGTTTTACGTCAAGAAAGTTTTCTTAGCGGGTTTAGTTTACAGGTGATGAAGAACCTGAAGAAAACACAATAAAACATTTCGAGACTCCAAATTTAATCTAGGTGACCCCCTCCCTTAGAGTTAGAAAATAAACAAAAATGTAACTTTATAATCTTATCTTGAAAATTAAACACATTTTACATTTAATTTTTTTTAATGTCTCACTCGTTTTCAATTTAACGTGATGTTATAGAAAATCGAGGAGTTGGAAACTTTAACTCTTTTGTGAATAGAATCTGCATGAAACCGCATCGCCTATGAAAAAGTGAAAAAGTAAATATCATTGCCCCTGACTTCCTTTTACTCCATGTGCCTGTCATAGGCAGACTCGGGAAGAACCGACCAATAATCCAGGAGTTGTCCTTATGTTGTCGCCATGACAGCATTTTTTAGAACACAAAATCTATCGCTCTTTGAAAACAAACTCGCCTATTCATTGCTGACTATCTTATTGATTGAGAAAAACTTTTTTTTTCTTATTTTTCAATCCTACTATATTCGGCAGCAGTAGTATCGTCTGCATCTTTTCGGAGGATTCCCGCCTAAATTTTTTTGCTGTTCTCAATACTGAAGTGAAAAGGTAAGAAAGAACCGTTTTTACTTGTTATGTTTCTGTATGATGTGTTTTCTGATATCGGAAATCACATGTGTCTATTTCAGTTCCGAAACACGTTGTGGATTCGTTCGTTTTAAATGCCGTTTTGGTAATGTTCGATTCGTTTCTTTTACTTTTTTTGCAAACGGTCTTCCATAATTGATGACTGTTATTCTTATCCTTTCTTTTCTTCATTGCATGCAACGAATGCAGAGTTTCATGTTCCATGATTGATGACTATTTTCTTACTCTTTCCGTATAGAAAATACGGAATTTTATGTGATTTTCGGAATACTTCCACCAATATTTTTAGAACACTGCAAGTCAGTTTCATGTATTGCAAATTAAAATGTTTTTATAACGATAATATGAAAACCCTTAATTATACACTAGTAAATTCTTCCTTAAAATACAGCAATAAAATGAGGCTAATAAATTAATAATTCTAGAAAAGCTAGTACTATAATGAGTGATTAGAACTGAATCTATTCTATAGAATTGGTGCTATAACGAGTGATTAAAAGGTAACAGGCACCAACAAATCGAAATGCACAGAACCGTGTGTTATCATATAGACGCTTGTGGTTAGCTGTAAAGAAAGAACGAAAATCACTAAGTTAACCACTGATATTAAAAAATCTCGTATAAAAGTTTGGTTGAAAAAACAATAAATAAGAAAATTTTGAATTTCTTTTATTATTCCGAGAAAACAGTTTTTGGATTCTTTCCCTTCTTTACGCTACCAATTCATTTAAAATAATTAGAAAACAGCTAGTGGTCATAAAAACATCAAATTCCGGTTGATACATTTCAGTACGTGGGGAAATGGCTCAAAAAAGTTCTAAAAAAGTGCACTAAAGGAAGATAACCGTAAGTAATACAAGGATAATTTAATCATGGTCGTATAATAATTCAATCGCAATCGTGATGCATATTAATTGCAAATTCTAAGAAGTGTATGATTACAATAAACACTGAAATACTATTGTCATGTATATCCAAATGTCACTTTAATTAATGCATATAAGGTAAAGAATTCCAACACAAAAAAAGTTAATTTTTACCTGATTTGTAAAAAATTTATTTATTTATTCCCCTTATCATTCGTCCTCCTGTGTTTTTAAACGTATACCGCCCAGATTTGACATTATTATGACCGTTCTATTTTCCACTACAGTGATTTATACTTCTTGAGGAAATAGGATTTAGGAAAAAATGTATCCCCTTTCAGTTATTACAATTATTCAACTATTTTTTAGTAGAAAGGATTAATTATTCCTTTTCTAGCATGAAAAGCAAAATTTTTATCTTAATTCCATTCTACTCCCAGTCTTAGAAAGTGAAATACCATTTTTAAAATTCCGCATACAGACAATTGTTTTACTTTTCTATCTTTGCCTCTAATTTTTATTCGTAGTTTTTATATATTTTTGAGTGTAGTATAAGGATTTCTAAGCGGTAATATCTCCAGTTATAATTCTAAAAACGTGTTCCTAGTTTAATTTAAAATTATCGTTTTATTTAAAATTATCAAAACAAGCGCGCATTTCAATGGATTATTTGAAAAACGTTGAATTCTTCAGAAATTAAGGTAGCATCACAACAGAAGAAAAATTAATAAATTTTGTTTATTCTCTCCCATAAAATTATTATTAATCGTCGCTATAAAGAAATAAATTGAACGATAAAATTGATAAATTAAATAGTGCTCTCAGCAAAAGTTTGACATGTGTTACATTTCATAGCAAGAATATAAAAGTCAATTAAAATTATCAAACAAAAATTAAATTTCCCACTTCGATAAGACTAACTAACAAGTACGTTTATGAACATATTTTGAAAGGTTTTTAGTATCCTTTAGATGATTGCAGAAATTAAGAACATGCCTTTAAATATTTTTTCTAT
>BGPR01005360.1:0-49892 GCA_013235015.1 Araneus ventricosus
ACACTACGTTATAATTTTGTTTCTTCAACATTTAGAAAAACAATTGTGTAAATAAGGAATCAAATACGACATTTCGGATTTTGAGGTAACGATATCTGGTCTTTATCTGCATGTGATTACGATTTTATTCCTTTGAAAAATTTTAATCACTTAGCATATTTATAATGAAAGGTGGATCTAGAAATCCGATAATGGAGAGGGTCGGACTACTGTGGAAAGAAATTTCCATGTTCTTAAATCTTAAAAATTAAGATTTACTGAATTAAAATAATACATTCTAATGCTATCTCATTTTTCTCCAAAAATTATCTATATTTATTACTCTCTCAAATAAATACATATCAATATTAAGATTTGAAAATGTGTGCACAATAACGGAAAGATCATATATTTTTCTAGAAAAAAGTTTAGTTAGTAAAAAGTTTTGTTTTAGAGATATAATGTATCGAATTTGACAATTTTTCCCCATTCTTCAGATGTTTAACACTCTCACTACGACACCCGCCCCAGCCGGCTTGGTAGGTTCTATACGAGCCAGGCGGATTTTCGGGCGGGCAAGGGTCAAACTAGGAGTTTGGGTAGTAAAGCGAAGTTCCCACAAGGGTTTCCTCGGGGAGGGGAAACGTCTGCTATTCATGGCTGACAGTGATGAATTGATTTCGCCTGCGGGAAGCTTCAAATGTTTTCAGGAAGAATTACACGCTGAACTTTCAAAATAAGATTCTGAAATAATTTTAACCTGTTATATTTTTTACTAAATCTGTGTTTATTTGAATGAAAAAATATTAAAGCTAAGAATACAGTTTAAAAATTTAAATTTCTTAGAAATTCATTTATTAGAGTAAATTTTTTTTCGAATTTCTTGTAATGAAGACAAATATCATTTTGTACGTTAATAGATTAACAATGATTCCTTTAAAACGGGTTAACTTCTACTCCAGAAAATATAATTAAAATGATTTACTCATGAATATGTAATTTTTTGATTCACTGGGCTTGATTGAAAAATTCAAGATTTTAAATATAAAGAAACAAAAACAAAACACTCGCAAGCTGTGCTAAATTTTATTAGTAATGTACTTGATTTTTAAAATTTCTCTTAATTTTTCTTCTCGATGACAATACAACAGTTTTTATATTTTTATAACTTAATTATAAATTAATCGATTAACTGAACTGAATTTCAATTCCTTATAAGAGGTGTTTCACAATTGCAAATTTGTGTTAAAAATTATTTCAAGATTACATAATATTTATAATAATGAGTTAAAAAGATCAATCAGTAGGGAATAATTAAAATTAAATGCTTTTTCCCTTATATACAACTAAAGAAAACTGTACATTTAAAAATTGTTTTTATTAAATTTGTTTTTTCTTAAAACAATGCTGTAAATGGTTTGGTCAATAACATGTTAAATAAAGATATTAAATTTTATTTCTAAGCTATAAGGAGTCATCGCGATAAGGAGTTATAAAATCATATATCTGTGATTTAACTTCATTTTTTAGAAAAAGGTAAGGATTGATGTTTTTCTACGTGACATTTGAGGGACCAATAATTAAAACACATTCACTCGAAAAGCTTTCCAAACTGATTTAGGATTTGGACAATTGGAAATTGTCGGAAACATTGTTTAGTCAATTCATTAAATTTTAGCAAATGTCAAAAAAAATAAAAAACTTTACTGAATTTTTACCGACGAAATAAACATTTAGAAAAAAATAAAAATAGCTTCGACTAAAGTATTTTACCTCAAACAATTTTAAAATATGATAAAACCCACCGAATCTAACACAGTAGATTTACTACTTTCTGTGTTTGCTGCTTATATTGCTGAGAAGTTACTTTATTTTATATTCTTTTTATTTAATGAAAAATTCTTTTCTTATAAATTAGGTATTAAAAATACTAGTTGAAATTCAATTAATCGCAAAGACTTTAATCTCGAATCAACTATTGTGAGATATAATGAATGCTGTATCAGTTTTTTCAGTTAAATCCATTTACTATATTCCATTTATATGTTATACTCTTATATATAAATCACTTACAGTACTCTCAGTTTTTTAGTTTATCTTTTTTCGTACAAAGGAAATATAGACGTTCGAAATTCTATTTTATTTCTTACAAATATTTGCGCTTTCCTCAAAAATAAATTCACTTAAAATTGTTTATATTTCTCCCCTAGTCTAAGAAAGAAGCGTGTGTTTTTCATACAGAAACATATGTCTGTCTATGTGAAAAGAAGTCTGTTAACCTGTTGCATTGTCATTACAAAATGTACCATCAAATCAATCACCGAATGTCACTATAATAATTAGTGTTAAAAATCATTCATCTAGTAAGGATTGGTAAAATTACTGGAACATGTGTCAGAGAGATTTTGCTATAGAATTGGGAGCCTTGCTTTGTAAAGGAGCCTATTTTCTCTTGTTCAGTGTGGATTGAACAGGACACAACTGAATTCCGAAGGGGATGTTCTAAATATTCCCTTTTTAATCTTAATCATTTCTGAAGGTTACCAGTTTAGGAAACAACAGGTTAATTTATCTCTCTTAAAAGGGATACTATTTTTGTGAAAAAGAATTGTGAAGAATTAGAATCCAAAAGTTTATCAAATAGCTAGTAAAAAGAATATAAATATCCATGACAAATTTCATTTCCTGACTACTGTGCTCCACATTATTATATAATTAAATAAATTGTTTGAATATATTGAGCAAAATGACATTAAAAACAAAAATATTATAAAACCCTACTATCGTGGTAACAGCTGAAAAATCTCATTATGTTCTCCATCGAGGACTGTATCATTCAACTAGAGACCCTAGTCTCTACCCGAGGGTCACGCCTCAGTGGACTTTCGACCACCAACTGTGAGGAGAAAATTGGAGAAGGCGGCCGAGTCCATTTCACGAATCCATATGTCAACAAAACCTCCGTATACAAAGGTAGTAATATTTTGAGGGCCGCTAGGATTCAGAGGGTTATACATATTAGTGAAAAGGACAATGTGGTAGCCGATGCTCTTTCTCGCATCGAAAATATTTCCACTTGCCCACTGGCTTACGAAGATATTGCTCGTAGTCAACAAGATGACGAGGAGCTTAAACAGCCTACTAGCTTGACCTTACAAAAATTGCAAGTTCCAAATACGGATGTGATGCTATATTGTAATATTTCCACGCAGGTCATCCGTCCCTACATTCCAAAAACGCATAGATATCAAGTGTTTCGTAACCTACATGATCTTGCTCACCCTGGTGTGCGGGCCACAGTTAGGCTCATATGTAGCCGTTTCGTTTGGCCTAAGATGAACCAAGACATTGTTAATTATACAAGATCTTGCATTGCTTGTCAGAAATCGAAAATTGTTCGCCATGTGCACTCACCCCTCGCGGAGTTCAAAGTGCCAAACTAGCGATTTGTTCATATCAACATTGATATTATAGGTCCTCTTCCTTCATAACAAGGATTCACCTATTGCCTTAGAGCCACTGACAGATTCTCCAGGTGGCCAGAGGCTATGCCACTTGCTGACATCCGGACTGAAATAGTTGCTCAAGCTCTATATAGTGGTTGGATATCCCCATTCGGAGTTCCTCAGCGGATCTCCGCAGACAGATGTTCACAATTTACAAGTCATGTATTTCACTCTCTGGCTAGAACCATCGGAATACGTCTCACACACACAGCTGCCTACCATCCTCAGGCAAATGGCGCAATTGAGAGATGGCACCGAACCTTGAAAGCAGCCATTATGTGCCACACATCCGTTCATTGGGTGTCGGCATTGACTGTTGTTTTGCTTGGTCTTCGCACCGTCTTCAAAGAGAATCTCCAGTGCTCCCTTGCTGAAATGGTGTATGGCGAAACTCTTTGCTTGCCAAGTCTATTTTCGTCCAACAGCAACCACAGGCTGCAGACAATGGTTTCATAAAGAAACTAAAAACCCATATTCAGCAGTTGCGAGCAACTCCAACATCTAATCATTCTGTAAAACCTACTTTTGTATTCAGAGATCTCAGTGTGTGTTCCCATGTCTTTCTGCGTGTGGATGTTGTTCAACCTTCCTTGTCGCAACCTTATATAGGACCTATAAAGTTCTGTCACAGACAAATAAAAATTTCATCATCATCAAGGATATCAAACAAATAAAAATTTCATCAACCTCAAGGATATCAAAAAAACTGACTGTGACTATTGACAGACTTAAACCAGCTCATCTTTTGTTGGATAATGTTAACTCTTCTAAAAGTAAACTTGACTCTCCTAGAGTCGACACATCATCTCCCACTCCTTCAGCAAAGGAGCCTGAAAAATCAGCTATCCCTTTGCCTGAAAAATCACATATACTTACACGTACTGGTCGGAAAGTTAATTTCCCGTCTAAGTATCAAGATTTTGTGTCTTAAAAATTATAGATACAATTTTTTCCCAGGAAGGGGGATGGTGTGGCGGCGCTAGTGTCAAGTCACTCATTTATTATTGAAATGTAAAATGTATCTTTTGTATCTGGCAACATTGTTATTATTCCAGATTGTATCCGCGCGATGCGATGTTGTTCGCGTAAGCTTTCGTCATGTAAATAAGTTGCGTAAATAATGTAAATTAAATGTATATAATTTAAATCATCTTTTACTTACAACCACACTTCCAGCACCCTATCTTAACTCCAAAGATTCAGTACTTTAGTTTGTACCTTTTTGATTCTCTGCGTAAAGGGCATGGTTTATGAAGTAAGAAGTTTGTTTATGTTCTAGGGTGGCAAAGTGATTTCTTTGATCAGTCCCAAAATTCCTAAAGAGTTTAAAATGTAATGGCTTTGGCGCGATAAATTGCTCCAAAATTCTTCAGGAATATCGTTAAAATTTAGATTAATATTTAATTCATATAAAAAGAACTAAAATTAACTTTCTAACTGTAATTAATTTTATTAAATAATCCTTTTAATGAGCATCTACTACCCACAAAGTAACGTGGAGCTAAATTTGCTATTATTAGGTTAAGCTGTCTCCTTTCTAGCGCATTTTGGAAGATTTCTGTAACGGAAATGTCGCATGAATGATAGATAACGAACGAAAATAATTTGATAATGAACTATGGAAATGTGGTCTCGTCCCTATAATTAGGAATGCATTTTGAACGAAATCGGTCGACACGATGACGTAGAAACTACGAACTCTGTCTTCTTAATTCAGAGTCATAAATTCACAAATGGCGTCCAGGGCTAATATCAAAGTTGCACTCCTTGATTTTAAATGCAATCAAGGTTTATTATTTAATTTTGTCTGAAACTAAGCGTTGCCTCTGGGTAGTGCAAAGATGGAGATTGCAATTAAGCTTATGTATTAATAAGCAATCTTTTTCGAAGTATAATGTTTTATATATTAGAAAATATTAGCTTCAACGAACTTCGTTTCCTATCATATTATAGTTCTAATTTAGTAACGTCTCCAACATTAATTTTTTTAAATTTTTGGTAAACAGGTAGAATTAATTACCTCAAAAGACCAAGAAAAAGAAAGAACCTTGGGAAATAAGAAATGAATCATTGAGCTTTAAGTGGGTTTTTATTTAAATTAAATTTTGAAGCACATACAAAAAGAGAAGAAAATTGACACTAATGAAATTAATAACTTATAATTTTAAATTCGATTGTTAAAAAACCAAAAGAAGAATAACATTTTAAATACATTAAAACTTAAAATTTCATGAGAATATTTTTTTAAATTTTAGTCAATAAGTAGGTAATTTTGACAATTTAATGAAGATTGTGTTTTTTTTTTGCAATTTAAAAGAAAATGAGTTCAAGCAGCTAAAACGCAATCTAAAAAAATGAAATAAAAATGTTTACTAACTCAGCCCATTATGATTTTGGAAGCTTCGTTTCATTTAGTAAATTTCTAAACTCTTCATTTTTGATCCCACATCGTTCATTTCCGGTAATTCTCCTTAATGTTTGTTTCACAAAGACAAATTTGCATTTGTTTTACAGTGGCAAATCGAAAATGTGTTGTTATGCGAATATCTTCAAGCTCATAGCAGTGCATCAAGCTCATAACAGTTCATCTGTGACCTCAGAAAAAGGAATTCTTCAGAAAATTAATCCAAAATTAGCACAGAATATGAAAAAAGGTTCGATATCAAAGTTAAATTATTTGACTTTTAGTACACTTAAAGTGAAATTTAAAATTATAATATTAAAGTGAATTTAAGATTAAAAGCGTTTATATGGTTTAATTCGATCCCAACTTTTCTTAAATTATCTTTGAAAAGTTATAAGTAAACTATAATCCGTTATCAGTTCATGGAATTTTATCTTTTCGCTCGATTCCGTTCCTATTTGGGTTGGATATATTTTGAAAAAGACGGCAACAAAATTTGTTTTTTTAAGAAAGTAAACGGCAGCTTATCAAGAATAGGCATGGATACTATTCAGCAAGTATTTGGATCTATTCTATTAAAGATTCTATTGGGGCTGAACCCCATGCATCCATGCCGACTCTTTCCGAAACAGAATTATTTGAAATATTTTTGATTCCTTTAAAGGAATCAAAAATATTTCAAATAATTCTGTTAGAATAGAATGATAGAATAACGTGATAGATAAGAAACAAAAATAATTTGATAATGAACTATGGAAATGTGGTCTCGTCCCTATAATTAAGCATACATTTTGAAGTGTTAAAACTACTAACTCATGTTTTAATTTCTCTCAACATATTTTCCGAGCCAAAAACTCTTCCCACATCCACGAACTAAGTTTGAGCATTTTTATGACCATATCAACGATACCAAAACATTATATACCTCTTTACCTATTTTTAAATCATCTCTGGTTTATTCATAACAGCATCAGCTTTCGATATTCAAAATTTATCCACTAAATTCAATTCAAGCAAAATTCATATATATGTTGTCTCATGCAACTGCAAAAGCATCTCCATTTCTCAAAAATACGTTTTTTCAAAGATTATAAGTCCATCTGATCCTCTTTATACCCCACCATGATAAATTGCGTACTAGAATACATTACCGCTACCTACCCCACTTATCGGTGTAGAAATCTCGGATAGGAAAAATTTCGAGCTAGAGATGGCCTTGAAATTTCGGAATAGTCGTCTGTCGTTGCAGAAGGTCTACATTAGTAATGATGACCACGAAATATACAGTATTTGTGTCGCTATTTCAAACCCCAGGAAAGAAATCAGAAGGATTAGACGACTTTTCTCCTCAAAAATTTGACCTGCTACATAATACAATTCTTATGGCTTGAAACTGGAGAATAGATTCTTTCTGACCTTTGCTTGTTTACATTCTCTCGATAAATCTCCAGATAACAGGAGAAATTATTCCTCTTAGAAAATAACACTTCTGTGAATTTTTAAATTCTCTCCCATTCGAAAATGAGGAATTTCTGACTTAAATTCAGCATGGCTGAGCCGATACAATTGAATTTCTTCATTGCGACATAGCGGGCGAATTCTTCCTTCTGTCTCCAAATCCTTTGCATATGAACGATGAAAATGTATTTTCTCTCCTTGTTAAATAAACGAATATCAATGAAAGCATTTCTGATGTCTACTA
The DNA here is from genome assembly GCA_013235015.1 of Araneus ventricosus. NCBI lineage: Eukaryota > Metazoa > Arthropoda > Arachnida > Araneae > Araneidae > Araneus > Araneus ventricosus. The sequence goes on from BGPR01005360.1 coordinate 7,592, forward strand.
TTTTGGCTCTGGTTGTTGGTTTGAAGACTTCGGCGATTTCATCCCAAGCTGATTTAGAAGAATTCACATTGATAATAATGTTTTTTTCTTCATATTCAAATATTTTAGACAACGCTTTCTGATTTTGTTGCTCGTTTTTTTATTCGGAATCACCTTCAGATTAATTTACAGCAAAAATACCTCTCAGTTTATAGGTAGCAATAAAATGTTTAATGCCCAGTCCTTATAGTTATTCTTGTTTAATTTTTTATAAGGAATAAACTGTCCTCTTCCATAATGGATGTCAGATCAAAGAAGGTTTGTTACCTTATAAACCTTTTTCAAATCCCGTTAAAAACTCTTTTGTCAAATTCCATTTTTTAAATATAAACACCGCTGGAAAGCACATCTAGGTTGTACTCAGTACCCGAACACACAATCAATGAAAAATCGAGCAATACCGTTATAACTAAGGAGAACGAAGTTCGCAAGCATGGGCTTTAAGGATATAGTCATCGACCCGCTACGAGCGACATAGCGATTCAAGTCCACTCGCACCAAACATCAAATTTTAAAAAGTTACTTAGTGAACTGAAAATGCGGCTGAGGCAGGTGCCGAAACGGTGTTTTCGTGCGTTCTATGGCAAAAATAGTACTATTTTTGTCCAAATACGCTGGGCTATTTTTTGTTAGTAGTTACGAGGACTCCAGTAAGGGAAGCGTCGAAAAATTAACAGTAACAAGAAACGAAGTTCATTAGGCATAAAATAGCGGTATCTGATCAAATTTATTGTTAACATATATTTAAGGATAAACAAAGCTGATGCCACTTTTACGTATCTTCATGTGTAGAAACAAACATTCTTTTAGCTGATACAATAGACAGACGCAATAGTTCATATGCACAAGTAGATGAAAAATGTGTCTCCTTCTTATAACAGAAAAAATTGACATTTATTAATGCATTAAAGTATTAACCACTAATTTTAACTCAAGATGCAAAAATAGACATGTGCAGGAAGATCGTACAAATGCAAGTGCAGTTATGCTCCGGTAAACCGAAAATCAGATATATCGTAACCCAAGTAATGCGAAATCCCAAATCACTCCAAGAAAACACGTTTTGTACTGCACAAAAATGATCTCGAATCGTAAGATGACGGGCATTGCTGTTCTGAAACATTGGGAGGGACGCAAGAAATTAACAAAAATTATGTTGTTTTTTGAATGCGTAATTCATGTGCTATAAACTATAGTAAGTATATGTTGATGTACTTACTTTAATCTTATGTACTGTTGTAATTTTAACTTTAATAAAAAAAACATAATTGTACTCTATACAGAGAGATTTTAATTCGTTTCGCACTCAAAACATTTCAGAATTACATAGTGTAATAAGATACAAAATAGTAATAGATATTCGTGGCTTAGTCAAGAAAGGCTTAATCTGTCTTCCTCCCCTTTAATGGCTTCCCGCATTTATTTTGGTTAACCGGTGTTGTATTGTACTTTCACCGGCGTATTAACTACATCCCGTTGTCCTCTCTTTATCTCGTTTTGCGCATGCGTGCTCTTACAGTATACGCAATACTGGCCTTGCGAAAACATTGCTTTACCTCATGAGCGTCTCTAGAATCCATCTTCAAATTCTTTTGTCCAGGTTTTTTTAGAAACAAAAAAATATAGAATGCATAACTTGTCTGTACTAAGCGCGCGAAAGCACAACCAATTACAATCCAAGCATTACCCTCACAACCAGCGGGGCCTAATTAAGCACGCATGCTCTTAATGTGTTTGCTTCCACCCGCTGCTTACGATAGAACATTTCAGTTCCACATGGTCCAAACATCAAATTTTCAGAAATTCATTTGAAATTGAAAAATGGTGAAAAATACGTGTTAATGTGCGTCAAACGACAGAAAAGGCAAATCTTTGTCCAACAGCTATCAGCTAATATTAGATGTCGAGGTGGCCTAGTGGTAAGGAGTCGGTTTGGGGCCGGATGGTTCCAATCCCGAAACCCGATTCCACTGAAGATCCGTCGTGTATTGGGCCTGTAGCAAATTAAATCATACGTAGGGGGTCAAAAGTCTTCTAGTTGGTGTGGTGACGGAGTTTGGAGAGGGTGTGCCAGCTCAGGTGTCGTCCTTGTCATCTGACCGTGGTTCAAAATTACGAGGTCCGTCCCAAAATAGCTCACGTATTGCTTCAGAACGGGACGATAATATACCTAACCTAACTTCAGCTAATATTATTTTAGATGTTGAAAAGGGTTGCAAGGAGGAAGTGGTGAAAAACTAACAAATAAAAGACTAGCAAATAAAATGGCCAAATTTCATATGGCCTAAAAAGAGTGAAATCTCACCCAGTTTATTTCCAACAAGTGTTTAAATATAAAAAAAAAGGTTGGTGTCAACTTGGCGCACCAATCATCTGCATGAAAAAATATTCTTTAACTAATGACATCGTTCATACACTTACGTGGATGGAAAAATTTGTCGCCTCTTCTAATATTAAACAATCTTAATCTTTAATTCATGACTTACATGCATTACCACTATTTATTGATAATGTTCAAGCTACAATATGTTCAAAATCTAATTTTCTGTAATAAATTCATTTTTTCGTCTGCTTAGAGCTGTATATTGTTATAATAGCAGTGCAATTATACAGAATCAAATGTGGATACGTTTTAGTTTTTTCTAGCGCTTAAGGTTGCAATCCAATATGATTAGCTGTTCTATGGATAGCTAGAGAACTTGAAATGTCGTTGGGGAGAGATCAATATTTTATAGCTTAGTCTATCTTTGTTAAAGATAGAGCTCAGCAGACCACTGGCCAACACTCGATTTACTAAACGTCAGAAGTTGTTTAGTAAATCAGACACGTCCATAATAAAAAATGCATTTGTCTTTTCTATCATCTACAAGATTTTTCACAGACCAAGAGAAACTGCTAGCGACGATTTCATTGCATATGATACAATAATTATAACTTAATTTCTGAGTGAATTGACAGCAATTTTTATAGAACTCTATACTTTACTAAGTAAGATTATAAAATTAAACTATAATTTATTGTTAGCTCATATTATTGTTTCATAGTAGAGATTCTATTATGTGAGTTACTCCTTCCATTTTTATTTTGCTTGCTTTTACTCTCGCATGTGTAATGATAATACATGTTTCTTACTCTCATTCCTTGGTATTTCAGAGAAAACACCCTTTTATTGTGTTCGTTTATTGATATTTCTTATTGCAGTATGCCTTCAAGAGTTTCCGGTAAAAAGCAAGACTCATTTTCCTACATGTGCAGTGTATACGTTGGAAAGGAAAAGGCAACGGAGATAACCAGTTTAATTAAAATGTCACATCGTGCTAAATTCGGTGAGAAGGTTGGCGACCAGGAAAGGAAATGGGCATCTCATAAATCTGCTATGCATTGTTTAATATTTTCGGAAATGAACTCAAGGCAAAATAAAATCTCTTTCATTTGCTACTTCAGTTTTATGGAGAACCAGCCAGTCATTACGATCGCTATTTTTATTTAACCAAAATAATTCTATATTAGCGACAAAAGGATAATGTGTTCTACACAGAAATCACTTTAGCTAATTAACCCTTACCGCCCAGCACTGATTTACCTGTGCTTCTTCCTTGTATATCATTTGATTTATTATCTGATTCTGAAACATTAAACAGTAATGAAATTGAATCGAAAAAATGGACACAGGCCGAAATTTCGAATCTCACACATTTCGAATGTGAGATAAATGATTTTGTTAACTTTAAAAATTATTCAAAACGCAAAGCAAAACGCATAAGATCTCGACTAAAATACAAAAACTAGACTCCTACAGGAACCACATTTTGTTAGCATTTGGAATTCAGGAAAACGGATTTACCTCGCACTATTCTCAAGTAGAATCTCTGTTACTCTGTGGAGACATTTCTGGATTTATAAATCATTTATCTTCTAGCCGTTATCATAACAAATTTCAGTGGATGCTAAGAAAAACCTATGTACGTTGTTCTGCAGAAAGGAAGCGTTCCTGCTTCAAGTTCTGTAGCTCATTTAGAAATTTAAAAGAAACCCCACCATACCTTGTTTTTTCCCTTTCTTGAAATAAAATACAAAGAATTTAAATGGCAAGTTTATGGGCACCAAAACCATGATATTAAGCCCACTAGTCGTCTATCCAAAAAATTTCCTATATATTCCTTTTAAGATCTAAAAATCGAAACTGGATAAGGAAGAAATTGCCTCTAAGGAAATATTTCATTCTAAGATCAAAGAATGTGATTCTGCCAAACTAAGTGGATCTTAAACAATTTTCATTTTACCACTTCTCAACATAAAATTACGTTTGATAAAAAAATATTTTAAAGATTTCGATGAAAAAGTTGTTTCCTTTCGACGGCTGTGAGGAAGCCGGGAGAAGGATATTCAGTATTTTGCATTTCTTTCACTTCCATTGTTGTTCTTTTACTTCTGCTGCATCGAACGAACAAGTAATAATTCTATATTAAATCTTTTAGCTTCCCGATATTCTTTCACTGGCGTTTTTGTATCACATGCTAACAAGTGTTAATGCGTAACACTAATTTTCTTTTACCAGCCCAGAAATAAAATTCCAGTCTTTATATTAAAGAAATATTTAAATAATTCTACGTTCATCAATGAAACTGAAATTTTAAAATTTTATATAGAACCTTCTGTAATATTAAAACTGGTAATACTTCTTTTACAAATTTTCAAATCTGAAATCCTAACTATGCAAAAGGCGATGTATCAGTTTGGCATGAACCTTATTTACTTCTGTTTGTAGAGCTAAATCAATATTTAATTTTTTTCCAAATATAAATACAGAGTATGCAAACAATCCGTAGACATTGCAAGAAACTATAAAATATAAGCGGATTTTAAAGTGGTGCACCTCATGCGCATTTGCCGGGGTTTTTTTCCTGGCCTAGAAAAAAGTATTTAGTACAAAAACTAACCTTCGAGTGGTACTACATGGAGCAACTATCGGAAAAAATGCAAATGAATCTGTTATTTATAAACCTGCAGTACCTAACATTTTTATTTACTATTACTTTAGTTGCATTCCAAGCAGTTGACCAGGGTTGGATTCTTGCCCGACCATGTGTTATTTTCCACCAATCGCTACCAACCTGTATAAGAGTCTACCGTACATGCTTCGGCTAGATTGTGCACATGCTTCAGCTAGATTGTGCACATGCTTCAGTTTTTCAGCCAGAGTACGGCTTCTGGACGGAAGGAAAAATGTCGCCAACATCTTCTACATTGAAGTACATTCAGATCTTCATGTTGTTACTACCGCTGATTTAGATTATACTTTACTGTGGTCAACAAAAAAATGGGACACCCTGTATTCTGGTATATATTATTGCATCTTCACAAGACTAATGTCGATGTTAATGACTCAAAGGGAAATGTTTATTCAGATCTATTTATCTATAAATTTGTTTGTTACGACGTCATGACCAAGCGCATTAGATTTTTACGTGGATGCTCCTTATAGTCATTAAACATAACGTATTTTAAAAGGTTTTATTTTTTTAAATTCCGTTTCAGAATTGTAGTCGTTTTACTGCTTTCAATTTTTGATGAGTTTGGCTCCCTTTAAACATTTATTTCTATATTTCCAACTCACGCCGTCCCTTTCACCCACAGGGTAGCGAGCGTTTTAACGGATAGCGGGGAAGAGTGCAAAAAGGTGTTACATTGTATATATATGTAACAATTTAATTTTTTAAGTTTCTTTAATTATCTTTTAAGATACTTCATTTTTAATTACTTCTACTTTCATCGTAAGAAAAGCATTTCTACTTCCTCTTCGAGTCCCGAGTCTTTACAATGAAACCCTATATCTGGGTACATTCTGTCCTTCTGCGCATTATTAACTGCCCTTTTTCTGCTCTGTCCTTAACTGTCGCAACGAAGACCGGCCTGTGTTACTCGCCAGCTAGATAATTATTTCGAAAAACCTGAAAGCATGTGAACTCCTAAAATATTTTCTTTGAAAATAAAAAAAGAAACTTGATGGTGGCGATGAAACATGGGTTGAAATTTTCAATATCATCTAAGATACTAAACTAGCCTTATCACGTTTACAATGAAATTATGAATCCTGAATAAAGAAAAGCTTACGTTAATCGTCTGTGAAATATTTTTGAAAGTGCCCCTATAAACACTCTAAAATTTAGGACATTTCATTCATACTTAAAGTAAAAAATATATGCTTAAAAAAATGCAATAAATAAAAATAACAATATTAGCTTTGAAACATTTGGAACATTTGACTCATTTTGGTAACGGCGAGACACTTATTGTAATTTTGTTAATATTGAGAAAAGCCGACATTCAATTAGAAATTTTTGGATTGCTGTCGAAAAAAGAGGCTTGTGTGTTTAGTTCACATTCGAAAGAGAATGGCCAAACCTTTAATGACTATGATGAGACAAAATCTCAGGGTGTTTTTTTTTTGACGCGACGTCTACTGTTCCAATAACTGTTAGAATATTCACCAAAAAATAATCGCTAAGGGGTGTGGCACTTTCCTTTTTCGAATTATATGACTGATGAATTCGGACTTCCCCCAGGCTTCGTCGTAAATCGACCTTTGTCTTAACTGATGGAATATTGCAAGGTGTTGTGGAAGAAAACTTTATGTTTTAATGAAACTCATTTATTGGGCATATTGAAACAAACTGAAAATCATAATCTCGGTTTCAAGAGATAAGAATTAAAAGCAACCAAACACCTATCGATCGAGCTAAATTCTCCGCCGATCTGCCTCATCTCCGAAATTACAAAACTTGTAGGGCTTAAGCATACGTGTGTTCCGAACGCCTTAAACCAATGAAAAGTTTTCTGCCTATATCACGACGTCATACATGGATGTATACAAAAGTACAAACAATTTGCATGGAAACATAAATTAATTTTCCAACAATAACGTCGTGCTCATACACCCGTACCAATGCGGGTGGAATTTTGGAAAATTATATTCATATTTTATGAAATTATATTAAATTTCATCTTGATGAAAATTACTTTGAAATTATATTCTTGAAACCTAAGAATAAAAATTCTAAAAACTAAGGGATCTGATCCCGTTTATTGTATAAATACAACAAGAAGGTTGACGTCATTCTCACGTATCATTCATCTGCGCACAAAAGATGTCCTTTAATTTAGGCATTCCAACTTTATTTCCTACCGAGTCCTTTGATTTTTCTTCTTATTTTTGAGTAGGCAACTACTGTCACATCCCCACCCAACCATCTTCCACTCAAAGAAGTTTATATAAATAATCTTAAGGCATTAGGTTAAACTAAGAGACAAACGACTCGAATTAACTTCATAATATTTGAAGGATTTATTTTTGATTTTACATTTTATTCCATTTTTTAAAATTGATACTGTTCAACATCTTAGGAAATGAAAACATCATTTAAATAATTTCGCAATAACTTGCGATGAGAGCTTAAATTACACATCCTGATAATCAATTTTTTACTGTTCTAGTGCTAACTCTGTCAACTAACTAAGACTGTTTCAATGCAATCCTTGACCTTGTTTCATTGAGCTGAGTGTTATAAAATTAGATTCGAACGAAGACAGATACAATCTCTTGCGTTGAGTGAAGGTTATTGCGATATTTCTTATTAGCCATTATAACTACAAAATCTATTTAGATGCGAACTGTACTTTGCATGTCGCAGATTAAATTCCTTAAAAGACTACGGAATTTCTTTCATTAGAAATAAAAAATGTAGTAGCGATATCTGTAAAATCTTGTCTAAATTATTTGAATAAAAATTGTATAAAATGGGTTTTGAAGGTAAAGTATGTTTGCAAATCAATGTCCCCTGAACGGAGACAGCGGAATGCCAAACTTCAATATGCGAATGACACGAACATGTCCCTTCCTTAAGTTTTGTGTTCGTATTGTTTATTTTAAAGTATTGTTTATTCTAATGCTTTAACACTGATTGCTTGATAATCTTTTTTCTCTGCTGCGCAATACTGCCCTCCTGCGCCCGAAACCGCCTGAGTCCGGTTTCTGTAGAACGGGCGGTTTCAGGCGGGATAGGGCTCATAGGGTTAAAAGGCGTATCTGAATTTTTTTAATTTTCTGATTTTGTCCTACTTAGTAATGTTTGTGACCTGCCTGACAATATTCCTAAGCAAAAAGGCCGTATCTTTTTGAGAAATTGTAGAAAACCACTAAAGAAAAATGCGCATCTCATAAAACTAGGGCAATTGACTTTTAATGAAATGTTCATAGCCAAGAGTTGTAGTTTTTTTTATATTCTCCTTTTAGGTATAAAATGACAGAATAGTCTTCCAAACTTACATAATTGTCACTTTTCACACGAATTTGGGATAACAAATTTCTATAACTATCTAAAAGTATTGTCTTGTATTTTGAATTTTTAACTACCTCTTAACACTCTCCAAACTGTCCCTCAGCGTAACCCTCGGCGTCCTTGAAACAAAAGTGAGGAATCTTTAATCCATCAGAACCGTCAGAAGGCTTAATTCATACTTGTAATTGGGTGGAAATATTTGTCTCCTTCTTCAATCAGAAAATGAAGGTAAACAGCGATATTATTAAATATCGAAACAGTTATGGGATAACTTCTTTTTCCTAGCACTGCATTTAACTATATTAGCGATGAATTTATATGGAATCTCATGTTAAAGGTTTACAGCTCTGATTTACTAGCAAATTACTATCTGAAAGCTTCAAAATTTAACAATCATTAGTGACGTTAACTGCATTTCAGTTTGACGTAATATTTTACAAATTCTAGGAACCTATATTCAATTAAAGATAAAGTAGAAGTTTGGTCAACACGAAAATGGGGTTTACTGAATGTCAGTTGTTTTTCAGTTACTCAGACAGGATAATCACAAAAATGACATTCGTTTTTTTTTCCATCCTCACAATTTTTCTCAATCTAAAAAAATGTAGAGAGTGCTATTTACCATAACTAATATTAAATGTTATTGAATAATATACACTGTTTTTAGAATTAAAAATTATTTTCTTAGTAAAATTACAAAAATAAATATAAAGAGCGCTACTGTAGTAAAAGAAGTAAAATTTTAAGTTAAAACTGCAACTTATTACAATGACATATAATAATGTTATATTATAAAACATATCATGTCAGTGATTTGCTGCTTGTTAAGATTTCTTTTGTGTGTAATAAATTTAAAATTTATAAACTAAAGTGATTTAGTTTTAAAGATTTATGAGAAACTCCTTTCTTGCGCGTTACTCGCAGCTTAATGATTTGCATTTTTTTTTAAATGTTGCAGTTTTCAATTATTATATGCTCGAAACCTACATATTTGATTACTTCAATAGCGGAGTATAACTCACATAGCTTAATAATTGCGTTTCTAAAAAAAATGCGACTTCATCCGATCTTGAGAGTATACGATACCAAATCAGTTATTCAAATTTCGAGTCCCTTCGAAAATAACCCTCGTATAATTTCAAAACGGGACGTTAATATATCTAAGCTAAACTCCCTCCAAAAGTATCCATAGGGCAAAAATGTCTATGATATCCTTATTAAGTAAACGATCATTTATGAAAGCATTTCTGATAGACGATATAGTTACTTTGGTTGTTGGTTAGAAGACTTATGCGATTTTGACTTCAGATTCTTTACAAGAATTCATATCGATAACTATGTTCTTATGTTAGTAAATAAATGATAGACAACAACTTTTGGACTTTTTCTTTGTCTTTTTTACCTGGTTTAACTTCAGGTTCATCTTCAACGAAAAAGTTGTCATACGACATAAATGGCATACAAATGCTAAATACACAGACCTTATAGTTATATCTATTTAATTTATTCAAAAGAAATAAACGATCTCTTCTATGATGAAAACCAGCTTTAAGCATGTTCATTAAGCAGGGTTTACACAAAGCGAATATTGTCACTCCAATAAGATCACGCAGGCGGAGATAGAAAATAGCATTTGCAGAAAAAACTTACAATGGCAAGTACTTGCCCGACGGGACAATTGCATTTCGTTGTCCACTCTTTTTCTTCTTTTGCGCATGCGTGATATCTCTGGAGTGACAATACTGACTTTGTTTAAATCAAGGGTGTCAAACACAAGCGCTAGCCCGGGTGAAATAAATAGTGTCTAAGTTTACGTAGACGGCATAAAAAAACCGTTTAAATCCATCCAGTCATTTTTGTAAGAAAAAAAACGACTGAAACGCACGTCTTGTCACACGCAACGGTGAAATCAAGACCAATCACAAGCCTATCAGTACCATTACAGCTATCGCAGACGAAGTATGCATGCATTCTTTAAAGAATTTTGCCACCGACCCGCTGCGAGCGACCGAGCGATTCAAATCAACGTGGGTCGAACATTAAAAGCTACTTACGAAACTGAAAATACGTTGAAAAAGGGTGCAGGAAAGACATTTCTGAGCGTTAGATGACAAAAAGAGCACTGCTTTTTCCAACAGTTAGTTAGAGAGGAAGCGTGGGAAAACTAACAAAGAAAGAAAACCTAACTTCACTCCGTCCCAAAGTAATGGCTTCTAATCCAGTTTATTATTAAAAGCTGTATAAATATAAACATAATATTGGTATTATCTAGACTTATCATTCATCTGCGAAAACAAACACACCATTAACCAATCACAAAATACTGACTCCATAGTTTATACTTTCACCTGCCTACATCAGTGAAAAAGTTAATCTTTAATTCATATCATTATATTATTTACCACTATTTTTTAAAAACATGCTTTTATAATTGAGAATCGGAAATTCGCTTTTTAGCTTTATTTTCTCTTTATTTAAGCTCTGCACTTCAAAGTAAGAGCAGTACAATTTTAAAGCAGAAAATAATGTGGTTGGTTAGCTCCCTTAACAGTTGAGGTTTCAATCATACACTTTAAATATTCTCAACGCTGCACATTCGGCAGGTCACTGCTAATCCTAACTTAGTTAAAGGACCAACAGTGATTAACCAAGTTGAATATAGGGTTTTACGAATGTCAATTATTTTTTGGCAAATCAGACTGGGAAAGGGGGTACAAATGATATTTGTTTCTTTGCAGAGCTCTACCAAGCCAAAAAAATTGGGATGCGGATATTTATAAAAAATAATCTTAAATATCGAATAAAATACAATATTATTTGAATTTAAAATTAATTTCTAAGCCAAATGTCAGTATAAATAATGAAATTAAATACTGCACCAAAAGAAGTAAAATTACGAAATAAAATGTAAATTTTTATTGTCATATTGTTATTATATTATAGACTCTAATATGTCAATGTCCCTTTGCTTGTGAAGAAACGTTTTCTTTTTCTTGCACAAATGGAGTGATAACACGTGTTTATTATTCTTTTTTATTGATCTTAAAGTGATAACACAAGTTTATATTCTTCGTTTATTGATATTTTTACAGGAATATGGCATCATGAAATTGCGATAATTACCAGCACTCCTTTTGCTTCATTTGTAGTGAATATGGTGTTAGGAAATGGAAGGGAAGCATAAACGAATATTTTAAAATGGCATTATTTCTGTATGAAGCGTGACGACAAGGAAGAGAAATGGGCACCGCATGAAGTCTGGTGCATATGTGTTGCACACATATAGGGACATAAATAGCAGGGCACCGCCCCAGACTGCGCAACATCGAGGTCTTATGCAGTGGAACGGAGCAGGCCTGCAAAATCATACCCAATAAGTTCCGCGAAGCTGGCCCAACATAGTTCACGGGGAATTAAAACCCCATAGGCGAGACACCAGGGACATGCTATGTTGAAACAATCACATGCCCGTAGTCATCATCCCATGTGAAACAGACAGGCGTAGCCCATCTCGCATCCCGGAGAAGGCGGCTTTAACACGCACCCAAGTGAGGCAGATGTTCTCCCCACTGTGCCAAACTATGACTATCTTATGCCGAGTATCATCCGACACACTCCCCGAAGGAAGCAGCAAACACAGGGAACAAGTCCCTTGCCTCACAGGGCAGATGATAACACCAGATTACGGAATCCAGTCCATACGCACCTCTTATAGTACCAGTCTAATTCGACCAACTGATATCTCGCTTCCGTCCGCCTCGCAGGACTTGGATACAAGAGGAACGGAAAGTCTTTCGCTTCACACCAGATAGAAACCAGCAATTCTACCAGGCTGCCACTCAAAAGCCCGAAGGCGGAAAACTTAACAGTGAAAAACTTAACAAACGGGTACCTTAGGTGAGGCGACCCCACGGTACCAAACATGAGAGAACCCTCTACTGATGCAGTAGCAAACGGGTACCTTTGGTAAGGCGAACCCCACGGTACCAAACATGAGAGAACCCGCTACCGGCCAGAATCGAACTTCACACCGAGACCCTGCGCGAAGTTACTAGCTCTGTGTGAGAACGAGCCTCCTCCGTCTCTAGAGTCTTCGCTCCGGAGAAGAGGACCCAGCGATCCGTCCGCTTCATGATAGCCAAAGCCCGAAGGCGATTTAAAATCCTTTAGTTAAGACGATCAATCCCTCGCACAAGATTCGGTTGATTGAGGGATTCAAAGAACGCCTAGGTCTCGGGTACCTTTAGTGAGGCGAACCCCACGGTACCAAACATGAGATAACCCGCTACTGATACAGTAGCAAACGGGTTCCTTAGTGAGATGGAGGACTCACGGAACCAAACATGAGAGAACCCGCTACCGACCAGATTTGAAATTCACACCGAGACCCCACTCTAAGTTGCGAACACTGTGTTAGAATCGGGTTCCCAAGCCGACTCTTGATTCTTCTCCGGAGAGGGAGCCCCCGCGATCCAATCGCATCATTGTAGCAATGCCCGAAGGCAATAAAACCACTACCGTACAGAGTTGAATTTCACACCGAGGCAGAATATAGGACTTACGAGATCCATTAGCAGTGGGGTGCCCGTCCACCTGAGAATGCTCCACTCTAGGGACACTGCCCCAGCGATCCATCCGGCTCATGGTAGCAAAGCCCGAAGGCAAAGTAAACTCCTCGCCTCCCCCAACGAGGTTCGGTCGACGGAGGAGGCTACAATCAGAGGCAATGGGCCAGCATAAATCCACACAGGGGTCACTACTTCCTGAGCATCGTATCACTAGACATCGGCAGCGATCAGACCGAGAACGAACCTTTCTCCGCAGAAAATTCGGACTCCGGGTACCCTCCACGTACCTTGAAGACTGTTACCTTATTTGTGGTTGAGACAGACTGCGATTAGAACCCTTAAGTGGCTACTCGTCTACAGAGGTGTCTTCGACACAAAGACCCTTGAGCTTTCACCACCACCAGGAGCAACCACAGCCAGTCCCGCGCACGGTAACAAGCATTTTGAAACCCGAGAAACGGACCCCCGAAGAGATCCGAGACTCCGATAGCGAGGCCAAGTCCCTCACTGCCCGTACCATTCAGTTAGGGTTCAGGGGTCCTCTCCTACGCCGGGAACCGGCGGAGTGTACCCAGCCCGTAGTATCTAGCGCCCCGAGAAGGCATGGGACTTTCGGCAAGAGCTCAGCTAGGCTTAGTAAAACTAAACGTATATTGCGCATCATCTTGCCCGAAACCGCTTCCACCAAGCGAACTTGGCTGCGATTTCGCTAGATTGTGTCGTACACAGACGGAAATGGAATCAAGGCCAAATAAAATTTCTTCCATTTGTTAATCTAATTGGTCTAGCAAGAGTCAGCCTCTCAGGAAAATTCCAATTTATATTTAATCAATAAAAAAGCTAAAATACCAATAACAAATCAAATATTTTGTACCCAGAAATCACTTGAGCTAATAGGTTTGTACCACATCATCCCGATTTAAAAGTGATTGCTATTCACATATCCTTTGATTTATCATCTAATTCTAAAGGAATGCCTTTCCTAAATTTGTTAGGAAATATTCCCTGCCATTACCTAAATTTGATAGGAAATGGCAGGGAAGCAGAAACGAATATTGCAAAATGGCATTATCTCTCTATGAAGCTTGTCGACAAGGAAAGGAAATGTTCACCGCATGAAGTCTGGTACACATGTGTCGTACACTGACGGAAATGGAATCGAGACCAAATAAAATATCTTCCATTTGCTACTCCTATGGTCTGGAAAGAGTCAGCCTCTCAGGAAGATTCCAATTTAAATTTAATCAATATAAAATGCAACAATAGCAATAACAAATCAAATATTTTGTACCCAGAAAGCACTGGAGCGAATAGGCCTGTACCACATCATCCCGATTTAAATGTGCTTGTTCCTCCTACAGCATTTGATTTAACATCTAATTCTAAAGAATTAAACAGTAATGAAATCGAATTCTTGTAGAAAGGCCAAGGTCCAAATACTGAAGCACAAAAATTTGCAGAAGGTGAGTTAAATACAGGGAGATTTTTTTAACTGACATTTTTTTAAAAAAACAACTCAGAGATATCGGCAGTTCCATCTGTCAGATCAAATGCCACCAAATTTGGTAGGCGGACTAACAGCAACATGGCATAAAGTATTCCGTGAAAAAATACTTCGGAAATCGCCGATGGGGGAAATGTGTCTCTGTCGTAGTCTACACAACTGAGAATTCGAGAATGAAAAAAAGAAGACATTTCATTTCAACACTGCTTTAGCGCAGCAAATGAAATGTCCAAAAGGGTTATAGAGCTGATATTTCAATGCACCATAGCACTTTATTCAATAATGGCACTTTCTCGGTGAGGGCATACACCTCTTTCAATGTTAATACCCTTCTCGTGGAACACGCATTGCGACACAACGCAATTCCAAAAATGCTTTCTTTCCGGTAAACAGTTTCACTCCCACTCTCGCAAAGCAAAACATTCAGTTATATTGCGCGAATATTTTTTTCAAACGACGATGGTGCTGTGGGTTAACGGAGTGCTTTCGGTGTTCTTAACCTCTGGACCTTGCTATTGTTAAGGAGAAAGTGGCATTACAAAGTCAGTTAATTAGAGTAATTGGAAGTGTATTATTAATACATTGGAACATCGCTTAACGAGCATAATTCATTCCAAGAACTTACTCGTAATACGAAATATTCGTTAAGCGAAAGACTTTTTCCATAAAAATTAATGCTAAATAAGATAATGCCTTCCATGCCGAAAAAATACTCAGCAAATTTTATGTAGTGAGCTGAAAACGGACTGGTGTGGAAGACTCAGAGCCCGGGGTCTCCCCTCCCCTTGTCACTCGTCAAGTAAGTCAACTTTTTAGCTCGTTAAAACAAGAACCACGGTATTATATAATCATAATGATAACTGTTGTGTTGGTGGTTACTCCATTTTCTGAAGTGTTTTCAATATAATTACCGAGAAACATCCAATTTTATAAATAAATATATTTTAATAAACTACTGGTAATGTTTTCACTTCGTTTAAAACTATCTCTTATTTGTCAAATTACAATATGCTCTCTTTATTTTGTTTGCAAATCTTCCGATGTTAAAATGTTTCAATCTTTCGAAATGTGCTAATGGGCGTCAACCTTATGAAGAATTTTGTCACTCCGTTGGCAACCAGTTAATTAATTCCTGCATAAGGGATACGTGACCTTCTTTTATGACCACTTAAAATATACCTTCGAAAAGTATTTATTGACGAGAAGCGAAAATTCTGTGTCTAAGCAAGTTTTAGAATTATAAAGGCAGCGGTATCAACAAATTGCGAAAAAGTGCTTGAACAGTCGCGGTAAGAAAAAGGAGCTAACTCGGCATTATTTCTGCGTCGTTCATCGCATATTTAAAAAAAATCTACCAAATTTCAGAAAATAACGTCTAGGAAAAAGATTCCATGTTTTAAAATTTCATAAGGGGTCATATACATATTTATAATTGCGCCAACTTCAAAATTTCCGATCGAAACACATATTATGCTCGAATAACAAGTTTCATCATCCTACCTATTTCCCATTCGAAATTGTAAGCACATAAAATTTTGAATATCTAATGATGAAGTAAAATTTGGAATTTTTATAGATCTCTTCAGAAATAAAGTAACTATTGAACTGATTTTTTTTTAATATGGATTATTCTACACATTTTACACTTTTGGTTTTTAGTTTAATGTAATTTTGAGCACATGAAATATTTCATCAAAGTTGATATTTAAAAAGTTTTGAAAAGGAACACTTATAATTTTTTTCTACAGTAATTGAAGCAGATGGCCATTTGGTAAGTCAATGCAAAATTTAATCACATTCATCGGAGTTGTTTTAAAGATACATTAAAATTTCTATTTTCGGTCTAATATTTTGTCAAATTTGATGTTTAAAAATTTTTTAATATCGAGGCAGATAGCCATTCGATAAGCGTATGGGAAATTTCAGCTCATTCGCACGTGCAGATTTGAAGAAACATTAAATTTCCTATTTTCGCTCTAAACGATGCATAAATTATAGTGGTATGTTTATAAATTATAGTAGTGTATTATCTCACGAAAATCATTAATATACGAAGAATTAAATAATACCAATATGATATCGACTAACAAGGAAAAACCAGAAACTAAATGGAAAACAGTCAAATTCAGAATTAATCTCTGCAAGTTATTAAAGTTAATACACATACTAGCATTTCATTAAAACAACGAATATTCTCTTTTATTCGATTACTTCCACTTATGCAGAAAAGCTTATGTGAATACTTATGCCTTATTAAAACCCTTTTGTGATCATTATTTTGTGATGTTTGGTTATTATGATTTGCCTACTCATAAGTAAACATTTGGTCTATCCGGTCATTCAATTCCAATTTTGTTCGGATTGAATAAAAAAATAAGAGAATAAACTTTTAAAATCTGACTCAAAACTGCAACATTATCCTCTTCGGTCCTAGTGTATCACATGTGATACAAATATTTGTCTTTTTAAAAAAATCTGGATGGCAATTAAAATTCCAAAAACCTGTTGTATGACATTGCAATACTTAATGAAATACCTTGCCTAATTTTTTTTTCTAGCCAACGGATGGCGTTACTTGTCCTCTATTGTGATTTCAAAGAGCTTTTCTTCAAAATAACACACACACACAACATGGCTTTTTCATTACTTAATTACAAATATTGCACTAATTTTAAATATACCTTTTCTTTTGTTATGTTTCAGTTACTCATTTACAGAAACTAAAGTTATTTTCTGTGTAATATTAAGTAATACTAATTTGATAAACTTTTTTTGTATCACATGTGATACAATGGGTTTCAAACACACCTGGGAATATATTCCAAGTTGTTTTTTATTTTATCATTTACTTAGATTTTGAAGGATGTTTTTCATCATTTATTTAGTCAAAATAGGCAGTTGAAGTTTTGTTTCAAATTTTTGCACGTTTTCTGTCTTATTTTTTTATCAGATTTTTTAAGTGAAATGTTTGACTCCTGATGAAATTTTGGAGGCCTTGAATTGCAATTCTTTGTCAGATGAAGATGATAATTATCAGATGGATGACAATTTGAGTGACTGTAGTGATGATGCTGATGAATAAGATGAACGAGATCAAACTGAAGAAAACATTTCTGTTTCAACAGAGAATTTTCGAAAAAATGTTTCAAAACTTTTCAAGAAAATGTAAAATAATAGTAATATTGTAACAATAACGATTTAATAACTTAGAATTATGCTTTTTTTCATGATGACTTTTTGCATGTATTGTATTGTGTGAATAAACAAGATAAAAAAAAGAAGGAAACAACTCTTCCTTAAATTTAAGATAATCTGATTTTTCAATTGTCTCGTTCCTGATGTATCACGTGTGATAGTTAATCACGTATTATTAGTATCACGTATTAATTACTATCACGTGTGATAGATAAGTTTAAAGTTTTTTCAAAACTGTCATCAAATGTGATTTAAATAAATTCAAAATTTGTAATATTTTAAAATATTACTTTCACTATTGCATGATGAAATGATGATATTTCATTTTATTTTTGTACTATCGCTGTAGTATTTTAAAATGTAAATCATATGGAATAATCTGACAAAATATGCATTATTCCTTTAAAATTTTTATCTTTCCGAATTTTGATAGATTTATTCCCGAGTAATATGTCTTATTAATAAAAATAATTATAAAAGAAATTAATTGATCATTCGCAATTACTATCGATAAACGTGATTTTATTGGTACGATCGTTACTTTTTTTGAAGTACTATAAAAATTTAAAGGATCCTTCCCGCTAAAAAATTAAGCGGAAATGTGCTTTTAAAATAGTTAACAATGTTTACTGATTCAGCAACTAATTATCAAGGCAGCTTTGTTTCCTTTAGTCTAATCCTAAAACTTTCAAGGATTGCCCTATTCTACCTTTCATTTTCGTTGATAATAAGTTTGTAGGTTCAAATTTATCCTTACTTTTCAAGTATGATCTTTGAAAAATTGTATGTAAATTCTATTCCATGATTAGTTAATTCAGATTTTTTTCTTTTTGCTCGTTTCCCTTTACTTTTTGTGTTAAACATATTTTAAAAACAACAAAAGCATCGATATGTTTTTTTTTAAATTTGCAGTAATACGCGGAGAATAACAATCAACAATGCTCAAAAAAATATTTGGTTGCATCTGCAGATTCTACTGGTACTGGACACCATATATCTAAGCGGCCCCTTACCAAAACCTTAAATATAGAAATTCCAGAAATTCTTTAAGAGATGCCATAGTAGCTCTTGCAATGAGAAAACTATTGAATATTTCAATTTACTCGAAATGATATATCAAGATCAAAAAACTTTTCTTTTCGAACTTTAATAATACTTGAGATTATTAATATTGATATCTATAAGTGTCAGAAGGTTATATCTCATTTCCATCTTTTAAATATCCTGGTTTATTTATGACAACACCAATTATAAACAGTTAAATTATGTCCTTTAAATGAGTTTCAAGGACTAGTATATAAATAAGATATTTTATTGTTGTTTTACCAGTTGTAATTGCAAACTATAACTGGCTTTACCTTTCAGCCTATCTGATAAATTTCTAAACATATTTTGTCAGCATTTTTTTAAGCAACAGATTTCTTTCCCAAATATTTGGTGCACCATATTTTCTTCCCTATTTATTCCCTTATGAAATGAGAGTTCCTCTTATATATTCCGAATACTTTTCTTCATCGTTCAGGAGATAAAGCTGAATGTCTGCATTGTCACATCGTGGCGGTAGACATGATACGTATTCATCTGCAATGTTATCGTCGGATACGTCTCTACCTGCTGTCTCCGGATCATTTCCTTCCCGAAGAATCCACTCGACCCAAACGGATATGCTTTCCGCATTATTCAAACGAATTTTTATGAAAGCAATTCTAATGTCTGCAATCCTGGCTCTTATTGTCGATTGGAAGACTTCAGCGATATCTTCACAAGATTCTCTTGAAGAACTCGTGATCAGAATGATGTTCTTATGTTCCTCTAATTTTAGTAGACGAATGGCAGACATTGATTCTGATATCTTTTCTTTCTCGTTCTTCTTCATTTACTTCAGATTCATCTACAACGAAAATACCTCACAGGTTATAAGTAGCATTGAAACGTTAAATGCCTTGTCCTTATATTTACCTTTCTTTAATGTCCTAAAAAGGAAAAAAACCATTTCTTTCCATAATGAAAACCAGAACAAAGGATATATGCTCTCTTATGAGAGTTTCTGAAATCTCGGCTAAAATGCTCCAGTAATTATTTTGTAAGAAAAATGTAGAGTTGCAACGCAAGTCTTGTAATTATTGATCAGGAGGACAAACTATGAATCACAATCCGAACAATAGCATCACAACTGAGTTGGTGCAATTACACTTACATAGTTTTAAAGATTTTGCTGCCAACCCGCTTTGTGCTACACAGCAATTCAGGTCCATGTGGACTAAAGTTTCTTTCCAAAGTTTCTTTTGAAATTGAATATCCGTCGAAAATAATTTGCGAAACGTCGTTCCAGCGCGTTCCTTGATAGAAAAGACCTTTTGGCTTCTCCAACCAAGCTCAGCTACAATTTATTTAGCTGTTAAAGGAAGCCCGTTAAAAGAACTTAACGTCATTCGCCATAAAAACAGTAGCATTTGATCCAGTTTATTGTTCATACTAGCTTACTTTTAGATACAAAAAAAATTGCATCATCTTGATATAATATTCATCTTCAGAAATGTTTTGATTTCATATTTAATCTGTAATCGCACATCGCATCAATTACTCATCCACTTCCTGTCTCACTATTTGGTGTATGTTGTCACGTTCTATTTTTAGAGGAGCGCTTTTCTGATTTCATAAATAAATTCCTTATGGGAAAATTATCCGGATTTCAAATTTTGTTTAACTCTCTGCCTGCTTATCCTGCGATTTCCGCGTGTAGGGAATATGTCTATTTTCATCCGCTTTCTTCGATTTCCGAAATCTATTGTGCTTACATAAAACTATTACAGCGTTTTATCGCATTGTATTAATAAAGCCTTGCACATAAATAATAATTCGCTTTTTCAAACGTATTTAAACATGTTTCCGAAAGTTGCATCTAATTAAATATTTAAAAAAAATTCCGCAGTCAGAGGATTAATATATATGGAGGGAGATATTTGACATTTTGCTTCTTTCGACACAAAAGGTATCTTTTCGATGTTTCTGCTATTCCCGTGATGTCGATAGAAGATATTTTATTTTGCGATACCTAACAAACATCTTTAAAGTTGCGATCTTCATGTTTTAATGGATTAGTGCTCGAAACGTGCGAAGCTTTGCAACATTGAAATTTTACGGAAAAATTTGGATTTTCTGAAGCAAAGAGATATCTAGGAGCGTTGAAATATTTTTCCTAAATTTCGTGGGAAATTGAATTAACATTGTAATCAAAAGTCTAAAATTTTAAATCGTAATTTTTGTTTCATGATTGAAAGCAATAAATTAAAATAGATCTTTTACTGTTTTAACGAAAAGTTAATATTACTGTTGTAATTATTAACTATGGAAATTTATGATTTACTACGATTTTTACTTTCTTGTATGCGAAGTATACGAAGAGATAAAATTGTTATAGTCAAAAAATTCGACTCAGAGATTTTGAAGAATATCCTTATTGCAGACCTCCCCGAGTCCGAAAAATACATTTTCAGAATTGTGGTCAGTTGCGGTTGGTCGATGTCTGTGAACACGGTAAATCAAAAGAGAAATTAGGTAGACAAAGGAAATTTCATTTGTGATCTGTACACCAAGTTAGTGGTTTTTAACAAACTTTCGATGAAAAACTTGAAAGAAAAGTCTGTCTATCTGTCCGTCCATCTATTCGAGCGCATGCCAACACGATTACTAAAATACGCAAAGAGGAGGATGATTAAAATTTTTGGTATTTATATTGTATTTAATTTTCATATATCGAATTCTTAGCAATTTTGTAAAATTTGGTTCATAGTTTAAAAATCATAGCTCTAAATGAAGAGCAAACATTCAAACCATGTTTTCTCCAAAAAAAGAAAAAATGAGTTAGTGATTTTTCTTTGAACTCAACATTAAATAGTACAACTGTATACTATTATTTTCAACTGAAATAAGTTTTATCCCATTATAAACCTACTTAGAAAATTGAGGTTTCAATCAAAAAGCATTACCTGCAGAGCTTGTTTACTGTTTCTTGAAAAATTGTATCTGAAGGAGAAAGCATGGTTTGAATGTTTTCTCCTCAAATGTTAATCAAAGTTTCAGCCAAGACCGTTAAAGGGTTGAACTTTTTTCAGTCTGCTTATTTCCGTGTTTGTGAACGCGACAGCTGATAAAAGGTAGCTAAAAATGAACGAAATTTGGAATGTGATGCTATGACTGAAATTGTATAACTGTATCCAATTTTTTATTTATTCCGATGAATAGTAGACGCCCAAATTACATAATCGGTTTTCTCCATTATACTACGAAACACAAAAGTCACAACACTGCATCGCAATACTAGAATGTCGGAAAGAGAGACATTCCCGCTTGAGTTTTCATCCTTTCTCCTTGCACCGGTCTTTGATTCCGAGGGCAATGAAATTCTGAACACCCGCGACGATCCTAGCTATTTCCTAAAGTCCTCAATTTTTAATCTAGCGGATGGCGCCTTCATTAGGGATTATACGAGAAAGTCCATCGCAGTCCACTTCTTCTGGTTCTATTTCGCTGCTTTTTCTGCGTGTAATATTTCTATTGTTATTGCTGATATTCATTCATGAATGAACTGCATGAAACTTACATCCTTTATTTTTACAAGAATTTACTATAAAGCCGTGTAGCATTTTAACATTGGTAAATGTAAATCAGTTTTCATTCAAGTTTTACTGGAAACATAGTGTTCCATTCAAATACTCTTTTAAATACGACAGGTTTATATAAGGCTTTATTCATGACTATAATTTTGTCTTCAACATGTGTATTTATTAAATGCCTTTGAATCTTTGTCGCTTTGGTGCAAACTTGCTGATCTGCAATGAATACCGGTGTTTAGTTTTTATTTACCTTATATGTTACAGCGTTGGTTATATTCATTAGATATTTAACTATAGCTAGAGGTGTAATCTCTTCATTGATAAAGTGAAGCAATGTAGAGTGGCATTTAATTGCCTATATTTATTTTTATATTTATTATATATTATATTTATTATATATATTTAATTGTAACTATATTTGGAATGGAAGGCAGCAAATAAGATAAGCTGTTGTTTCTCTTCAAACACTTCTCCACTGTTGATGATTTTTAAATCGTATGCACCAATTAAGGGCCTTCGTAGGTAGTTAAAGAAATTAAAAGTAATGACGGATGTTCTATTATCATTATCAACAATAAAATACTGTTGTAGTATATCAGCAGCTTGATGTTTATGACTCTGCCTCATTCTACAATATTCAAGTTCTCAGTTACATGAATGTCAGCTGTAGTATTTATATGCCCTATTTAATCTTTTGTAACAGCAGATCGTCAGAATATTACGTATGCAAAATAAAGAACTTAAAACAAGAACAGAACTTGGAAAAACATTTTGAGCCTCGGTGGTCTGGTGGAAAGATCTCGGCTTCAGAGCCGGAGGGTTCCATAATCGCTATCCGATTCCCCCGTGACTAGCATATGTCGCTTGTATGTGTGCCTGGTGAGCACCAAATCTGACGTCGGGATTGGTCGTTTATGTGTTGCCGAAGTTTGGAGCAGTGTATGCCGACTCAACTCCTCGAAATCTGATTACGGCTCAAAATTATCAGGTCTGTCCAAAATTTCTCTCGTTCTGCATCGAAACAAGACTAAATAATGCCAAACTAAACTCGAAAGCAATTTTTCACTTGATTATCATTTTGATGATGTCATTACTGAGCAAAGTTAGTAAACACTGAGTCACTAATTGTCCCTTTTATTATCTCAATTACTATATTTAACCTTTTGGATAATATAATAATAAAATATAACATAATTCAAGATAAATAACAAAAAACAAGATCATAATTTCAAAAAAAATTGTCACTGATACTCATTTTGATCACGTCATGACCGACCAACGAGGGCTCTAAAACTTGGGGTATCGGATGTTTTACATTCAGTAAATGGTATAGTATTTATACCTCAAAGGGCATGATTTCTTCCAGAACTGTTTTTTTCAACTAACCGACCACACTACAATTATTAAGCTCGTTCTAAACAAACAAAAATCTCTTGCTAAAAAATAAAAACGAATGGGTTCAATATAATATGCTAACAGAATTTCCAAATGACTGAATATACTGTGCTTAAATTTCCAATTTGATATTTTCTGTTTCAATAAATTGTCAGTTGTTTTTAATGTTGGTAACTACAGTTTATTATTATTTTCTTCTCTGTTTAAGTATGTTTTTGTGTGTGGTTTTGTTACATCGAAAGTAAATTTGACCAGATTTCATAAACTTATAAGTTTCATATTTTCGCATAAAACAGCTCGACCCACTAGACCGACTTTAGCGACACTGAAATTTTGATAGAAATTTGACACTTCGCTCAGCTGCTTGAGTGCAACATGGGAATTGTTTCACGTCCCATTGAGGTACTACAGCAGACTGAATAAGTGATATGATTTTATCATCACTAATGTAAAACGCAAGCATTCATTTGAATAACTTTTGTGCACATCGTAGCTTAAACATAGAGTTATAGTGTCTTGAAATTTCGGATATTTTTCTCTTTATAACCGACTGCCTAGCCTTTAAAATTTATCCAATGTCTAGTTCTCTGAAATGTTTTCTTTCGACTTGAGACATGATCAATATCTTTTTTCACTTTGGAAAAAATGCATTATATTTGTTTACAGGGTCAACAGTTTTAACACGTTGGTGGTCTGTATCACGTCTGAGCGTGATAGAGAGATTCGGACTTTCTATCTAATTAGATGACTCCTCCTATACAATTTCTTGACTATAACAGAGAAAAGTCCATCTAATTGGATAGTAGGTGTGAATCACAGATCACAGACGTAGGTCCAACGGCGTCAGTGGCACCCAACATGTTAATAAAGATTTTAGAAGGGTAACGAGATGTTTCTTTTATAAAATTTAAGGAGTTCAAACCAAAAATTGCAAAAGTAACTGTGCATTTAAAAGTGTTAAAAATAAATTTAAATTTCAATCACATTTTTATTGCATTTGAAATTTCAACAATGAATGTTCAGGGTTTTTTTGTCTTTTGTGATAATCAATATGACTTCATATTCATTCTTATCTTTTTCTGCGCCTCAAGCTTTACAATTACTGATTTGATTTCCAGATTTTCATTAAAAAATGTATTTTGCTTTTAAATACACTGATTTAAATGTTTACTTAAAGTATTTTTATTCAGCATTTTATAGTTTTTTAAATCTTGAATTGATCTTACGAAGCGAGGTTCTGTAATATCGACCTCTCGGCTTTTCGTCCGTTTGTCTGTAAATTTGTTTCCTATGTAATCACGAATAAACGCTTTATTAGATTTTGTTCGAATTTTGCATGAATCTTCCTTGCAGTCATTAAAAATGAAATTTCTATAAGGATATTTTTTTTTAATTTCGTTTCAAGATGCTTGTCGTTATAATGGTTTCAACGTTTGACGAGTCAAAGGCGAGTTTAGAACCATTAAAACATTTGAATGATTTTGGTAATGGCGAGACATTTAATTGTAATTTTTTAATTCTAATGAAAGAAGACACTTAATTGTAAATTTTGCAACTGGTGATAAAAGAAGAGACTTGTGCAATTAATTCGCATTCCGAAAACAAATGACTAAATCATTTAAAACTGTAGTCAAGTACACATATATGGAGATGGAATGGAGCTGCTAGTATATTCACTAATAATAAATACAAAAGGTGACGCTGCTTTCCTTTTTCGAGTGGCCTGAAGGCTGAAATCGGACTTTTACTCCTCTCTAGTTCCCCAGCATTCGTCGGAATCTCATTGGAACGTCGTGTACAAACTGTGTTTTTTTTCAACTTGATGACATGCACAGACTTTTGACTTGGAGGGATATTTCTTCCATTTCACACCTTTGTAGGCAAATTAAGGTTGGATACGGAAATAATTATTATAAAGCTAATTCCTTCTGAAATATATTCTTTAGGTCCCCTTGTACTTCCACAGAAAAATCCCAAGAAATCCTCTTTGGGTTTTCCCCTTAAATTTTGAGTAAATGTCCGTCATCTTGGATTTTCCCCAAAAAGACATAACTCTGCAATAGGCAATCATAGAGAGGTGCTGTCGGTGTCAAACGTTTCTATTTTGGAAGTAGAACTCATTTCTGCAATAAAAAGTCTGAAATAAAGAGTTGATATAATTTTATTAGCATAAAACAAATTTAAAAACATACAAAACAGCATTTTTCACAAAAAAAATAATTTGCTTGATACAACTTGAAGGAACTCATTTAAAAATCAAAATATTCAAGCATAAATAAACAGGTAGTGTTCAATATCGTTCATTAAAATCGTCTTCGTCCCGCGCGAAGAGCAACGTCGTCGAATAAAGAACGAATATAAGGTGCCCATTCATGCTGTAGACAGCCTTCAAGGTCGTCCGCACTTCTTAAAACACGCGCGATGCGGTGGAGCAGTTGGTTAGGGTTAAAAACTACAGGATTTGTATCAATTAATGTAGTATTTTCCATATCGGCCAGTGTGAACACTTGCACTTTCCTTCTCAAAGTCACGTCAGCAATTTTTTTTCCCACGATTGCTTTGGCAGCATTTTCTCCTAAGTTCTCTGCTGAGTCACAATTAACTCTATCATCGGCAATAATTCCTGAAAACAGGGAAATGAGCTCTTCGGATTGGTAGAAGGGCGAATGCAGTTTCAGCCAAATTAAAAATTTCTTCAAATCTTCTCGAATCATATCTCGAGTTTGCCACGATTTCGATAAAGAAATGTATTGGTCGGAAGATTCATCCGTCACTTCAGCGAAAGCTTCCACTGTTCCGTCACCTGAAGACTTCCCGGTAAGGTGCAAATCCAACCCGCTACGACGCCATAAGACATATTTCGGCCTTGGGTCAAGCCACCGCTAACTTTCATAGATCGCATTTGACCTGCTCTATAGTTATGTCCGTCCGAACGCCGCACCAAAACTTATCCGATCGCCGAACTGTAAAATAACAATCACTCACGAAACGTTCAAACTCTTGATCCGACAAACTAGTCTTAAGATTAGACATATTCTGGAGGTACAAGTGAGTTGATTTAGCGTAATGACTATTCCCAGCTGCATGGAGGTGAACTAACATGCGTTAGACGGAGTAGAGATGAAGATTTCAGTCACTTGTTCTTTCCGCTCTCACGAAATAATGCATTTCAGGAACTTCCTAGAAATACTGGAAATATAATCTAGCTTTACGGCTTCTTTCTTCTAGTGTCTTCACCGCGCTGGATACAGCACTCACTAAAGGTTTATCTTTTGATAGAAAAACACTTTTGGAGACGACAAGCTTATCAACTCATTGTGAATTCCTCTGAGAGTTTCGACGTCAGGACCGCTTAAAAATCCGTTTTGCTCGCAATACTCGACAATCAAAAGACCGATTGCTGCTTGAGAAAGCGAATGCTTTTGCGTAATGCTATTGCATAAGCATGTCCATTTAGCCATGTGGACAACAGCATTTTTAGCAAATACCTCACATTTCTTCGAGGCCATTGCCACCCATGATTTTTCCCACTGAACCCACGTAACTCATAAGCAGATGAAATCCACCTAACCTTACTATTACCTTGGACATAATATAACGTTCAATATAATTCCAAGAGGCAAACAAGCTTCAATAGGCTGGTATAGAGAGGAGATCCTTTTCTTTGCAGGTCATGGTCTATTCGCAGAATATCTATATAGATTCCCTTTGGCACCTTCTCTATACTGCAGTTGCGGGGAAATGGACTCAACAATTCATTATGCTACAAGGTGTATTCTAACATCATCCTGGCACATGGTTTCTCCGTCCAGTGAAAATGAAAAAGGATTATTTAGAAGTGTAGCAAGTAATCAAGGCGCAAGCAAAAAGTTAAGACATTTGATTAAACATCTTCATCGTTACCAATTTTTGTTTAAACCTTATCCTTAATAATAAGTGTGAAATTTAATCATGTGATAAATTATGTTACATATTTTTAATTAATAATTTTGTGAATACTACCCTTCTTAATGTTTTCAATAATCTTGTTTATAGTTGACTTGTAGAGTAGTTTTAACAGATGATTGTTTTAATACTTTTTTTTTTGTAAGAAAAAAATATCGCCAAATTAACAGTATTGTTTATAGCATGTTAGCACTATTACCTTGGACAGCTCATCAGTATTGTCCGCCTGAGAAACGATATCCATAGCTTTAATGAGATGCGGCTGAACAAATGTCATAATACACCTTTGTTGCCCCTTCCTACATTCTTCATCAGCGAAGCAACGACAGGTATTAACTGATGTGAGGTTAGAAAGTTGAAGATTGACGAAAGGCAAGTGTATCACTGGTGACTTTTCGTATCATCTTTTTCCTGCGACATTCTTCATGAAACAAACCACTCCATTCCGTTTGAGGTTCTTCAGCTGACTTGGGACCGCCGTCCAAATCCAGTGGTATATGGTTCCGATTTTGACATCCATCGGTCGAAATTTCAGGAAGAGGACGCCTTCCATTACAAGGCGATTAAATCCACGGTTCTTGTGCCAGTCGTGAGTAACGATTGGGTTGAATCCAAACTTTCCAACAATATTTGCAGTTAGTATAATCTTTTGTCGTGGAATCAGGGGTGGCGCGAGACTGGGGAACTGGGGGCCAGGCCCCCACGTCGGGGAAAATTTTTGTACGGGGTATTCAACTGTAGTTGATACATAATAATCTAGCGATAATTTGAGACCAATTTTATTACACTTGTCGCCTCGTACAGCAGGTCGTATCCTCTGTCGGGCGAATCGCCCCCCCCCTTCAGGTAAAAGTCTAGCGCCAATCCACCTTTGGAATACAAGAACATGTCTGAACAGCTGAAACAGGCGTAACACACTGCACTCTTCCCATCACATGAAAAGTTCCATGTCCATCTACAGTTCGAGTGTTGTGATCTGCATTTTCGAAGACAAACTGAACAAATCCATTGTCCTGAACTTCATTGTCATGGAAGTTTCATACTTACAGATCTCGCTGTAGGAAATAGAGGATTCTAATAGCTGCATCTGTAATCTTTTTTTTCATCAACGGCGTCTTTTTTTTCGGTCGGCGTACCAATTGCCCGTTAAAATCTTCTAGGCAACTGGCCTAAAAGAAACAACAGTCCCGAAACATTTCGTGCTGGCTGAAATAAGAACGGTATTGCCATAGCGCCCTGATGAAAGCTCACGCAGACGCTTTTAACTATACAATTTGTCACTCCCAGTACTGAAATGTAAGAGCATCTCCTTAAGGTTCGACAGCAGGTACTGGCAGCGAATGTGCAGGAGAGTCCTGCTTCAATCAGAGTATTCCAGAATCCGAGGATGAACGCGATACCGAGGAGCATGTCCAAGTCAAACGTACCAGCGCTTCAACCGGAGAGGATTATTCACATTGAAGACGATTTTAATGAGCGATATTGAACACTACTTGTTTATTTATGCGTGAATATTTTGATTTTAAAATTATCTTTATCAACTTTTATTTTTTCAAACAATTTAATTTTTTTGTAAAAAAACGCTGTTTTCTGCATGTTTTTAAACTTTTTTATGTTAATAAAATTATATAAACTTTCTATTTCAGACTTTTCATTACAGTAATGAGTTCTACTTGCAAAACAGAAACGTTCGATACCAACAGCACCTCTCTAAGATTGTCCATTGCTGAGTTATGTCGTTTTGGGGGGGAATCCAAGATGGCGGACGTTTACTCAAAATTTAAGGGTGTTGCCCAAGGATGATTTTTTGGGATTTTTCTGGGGAAGCACAGGGGGACGTAAGGAACCCATTTCAGAAAGTATTAGCTTTATAATAATTATTTCCGTCTGGAGCCAAATTTAGGTCTAATTTGCCTATACTATTTAAAGAAACCATGAAATGAAATGGGGCACTTCATACACATTTGTGGATTTCAATGAACAATATTTTTTTTATTTTAAAATTCCATTTAGTAGTTATTTTAGTACCAATAAAAAAGTTTTGTAGATGTCAAATTTGAAATAGTTTATGTAAGGCATCTTATTACTAGTAGAGCTACATGAACGCAATATTGAAAATCTTAGAACAAACAAACAGTTAGGTCAGATTTAAACAAAGAGGGTTAAGTTTTAGATAACGTAAGTGAATGGTTTTTATTAGGAAATTTAAGGAATTTATCTTCAAGAACTCCTCTTGATAATATGTTTCCAGTTTCATATCATTCACAAACAAAATATAGCAATTTCATTTTTAAAGTACATTGGAAAATGTTTTGTCAAGCGTATGGGTACGTAATAAGTGATCAATATTACTGTGTGAATAGTAATATTGATCAGTATTATATATTGTATTGAAAAACTAAATATAGGATGCTTGCTGGTCTGCTGGTAAAAATGAGCAAAAATCAATGAGCAGACACATACTTTTAATCGGCGCTTTTTCTGCATCTTCTTTATCGTCAAACCAATGTTGTCCTTGTCGAGCATAGAAGACGAACTCATATCTTGATTAGAGAGGATTAAAGAACTTACTCCGTTGTTACCAATTTTTGATTGTAGCAGATTCTTACTAATCCGACAGATCTCAGACCAGAGGATTGCCGGATGTTTAGACGTTCATTTTAAATGCAAAACAGTTTATTGTACTAACATACAAAGTTGTGCAGAATAGTATTATGTATAATGTTAATATAAGAAAATGGCATTCTAATTCTAAACAGCAGCCTTTTATTTACATCACGTCAATGTCACTCATTTTCGAATGCAATGACTTGTGTTCCCTGTAATGTAATTGAATAAAAGAGAATATTCTTTACTTTAATGAAATGTTTGTATGTGTATTAACATTATTAACTTGCTGAGATTAATTCTAACTTTGACAACTTTCCATTTTTTTCTGGTTTTCCTTTGTTAGTCGATATGGTATTGGTTTTATCTCATTCTTCGTACATCAATTATTTTAGTGAAATAATGCACCACTATAATTTATAAACATAACACTGTAATTTATTCATCGTTTAGAGTGAAAATACGAAATTTAAAAACTACTCGTCCGAAAACGCTGAAATTTTCCATAGGCTCATCGAACAGCTATCCGCCTACACTACTTTTAAAATTTATTAGTGTTGTTATTGAAAAAAGTTTAAACATCATCTTTGTTAAAATATTAATTTGATAAAATATTAGAGTGAAAATAGAAATTTATCTTCAAAACTACTCGTACGAATGTGCTGAAATTTTGCATGGGCTTATCAAATATTCCATCTGCTTTCATTACTGTTAAAAAATTTATAATTGTTGCTTGTCAAGAATTTTTAAACATCAAATTTGATAAAATATTTCATGTGCTAAAATAATATCAAACTATAAACCAAAAGTGTAAATGTGTGTATGTAAAAATGTAAATAATTAATACTGTTTCATGAAACAAAAATTTTAGTTCAAAAGTTATTTTATTTCGGAATATATCAATAAAAATTCCAAATTTTACTTTAATATTAGATATTAAAAATTTAATTTGCTTATAATTTCGAACAAAAAATAGCTAGGATGATGAAACCTGGTTTTCGAGCATAAACTTTGCTGTTATTTTGAATGTTATCGAGAAACATTTGTGGTTCCGACTTAAATGTTAAAGTTAGTGCATTTATAAATATGTATATGTACCCTTATGAAATTTTAAAACGCGAAATCTTTTTTCAAAAAATGCGATGAACGACGGAGAAATAATGCGAGTTGGCTCCGTTTTTCCCGCGAAGTGCGACACTGCA
This sequence comes from Araneus ventricosus, assembly GCA_013235015.1. Lineage (NCBI taxonomy): Eukaryota > Metazoa > Arthropoda > Arachnida > Araneae > Araneidae > Araneus > Araneus ventricosus. Next base: position 39,002 of record BGPR01005360.1, read on the forward strand.
TCTCAATTTGATTATATCCTTGCCTTTCAATTCCAATACTTACTTAAACACTAAATTACCGGTATTCATTAATAAATACTTTTTGGAGGTATATTTGAAGTGGTCAAACAAGAAGGTCTCGTATCCCTTATGTAGAAATTAATTGATTGGATGCCAATGGAGTGACAAAATTCTTCATAAGGTTAACATTCACCAGCATCTCTCGAAAGGCTGAAACTTTTTAACGTAGAAATACTTGCAATCAAAATAAACAGAACATATTGTAATTTGACAAATGAGAAAAGTTTTAAACGAAGCGAAAACAATACCAGCATTTAATTAAAATATATCTATTTATATAATTGGATGTTTCTCTGCAATATTAATGAAAGAAATTCAGAAGATTCCCGAGGCATATAGACCCACCAATACGTCCGTAATCATAATGATTACATAATTCAATGGAACCTTGCTTTAACCAGCAAAACAAGTTGTTAAAAAAGAGTCGTATAACGAGTAATGTTTCACATAACGAGCAACAAGACGAGGGGAAGTCTCGGGTTCTGCGCCTGCTACACCAGTCCGTTTTTAAATCTCGTTCCGCTTTGGATCCTAATGCCGCTTGTAATTTCTTAACTTTTGTTCAGACATATTAACGAATCGAAAAATGTGCCATCATGAGACCACGAAGGGAGCAGTTTTACAATCAGAGGGTTTTGGAAATATCTTTTCCAGATCTGTGCGTGTTCACGATGATCGAAAATATCGGGGAAGGGGTCACCAAGAGAACCCTCACTTCTGTTTGGGAGAAGCCGGAGAGTGTTGTCTAATGTGAGTTTGAGACAATAGCTGTGGAGTCTGTAGTCAACTAGATTATGTCTTTGGCGAAGACCATGGGACTGGAGGTGGAAAATGATATCTATGAACTTGAGGAAGCCCGCATTCAAGAGCTGACCACTGAAGAGGTTACGGCAGTGGCGAATCCAGGGGGGGGGGCTGTCGGGCTACCGCCCCCCCAGAGCCAAGCCAGAATTCTTGATTTTATTTAACATCATTACAACCTGTTTTTTCTTAATTTATCTCTTTTAAAAAATAATAAAATCGTTTCAACATTGCTTCCTGGCTTGACAGGCTCGAAAATTTTCCTACTTTTGTAGTCATTCCACTTGTACTTGTAGCTTTGGCATGGTCGAAGACATTTTTTGGCTAGTTATTTCATTGTAATTTTTATTAAATTATCGAAAGTATTGTATTGTTTTTTATGATTCTTATTGTCAGGCGAGTAAAGTCTGTAAAGTTAAAGAGTTTTGGTTTACTTTAGCCTTCAGATTTTACCTTCATCACGACAATACAAAATTTTTATGACCTCCGCCCCCCCCCCCCAGACCCGAATCCTAGATTCGCAACTGGGTTACGGAGTTGCATTATGATTCACAGCAAGCAGTTCTGGAGGAGAGCTTATCAGAGGAGGAGGATGTAACAAAGAAGCAACAGTCTTCTTGCGCAATAAGAAAATGCTGAAATTTTGCAAATCTTGCATCGAACATTAAACAGAATTCTTAGAAGCATACATATGTAAGGCAATATCTATGTATGCTTCAAATTAATATATGATAATGCTGCGTCGTACTTTTGTTAAATTTTGAAGTGACAGAAAAAAAATGTCTCCAGATAGATTTCTATTAAAAGAATTAGTTCTGTATGAAAAATAATAAACTATCTATTTCGATTTTTTTCTGCAAGGAGAACTCTTTCATAAATCTGAGGCAGGTGAGAGATAATACGTTGTGAATAGAAGGAAAAATATCACAACCAGTAAGCTTAGTGTCGTGACTTTAGGCTTAATCGTGAACCCTCTAAATCTTTATATTCTACCAAATTGCTGAAAAGGAATTCGTGACCAAATCTAGAGAGTGTTGACAAATAAGTTTTCTGTAGAAATATTTTACAATCTAAACCTCAAGGACAGTCAAAAAGAGTGGGAAGAAAATCCTCAGGAAGACACAGGTAATATTGAGTGTCACCTTGCGGAAATGTGGCCATGAGAATCTAATTCTTTTTAATGATTGAATATATTTTCTATGGTAAACATATATACATCTTTTTTCAGATCATATTTTCCAAAATTTATTATGTCTTGTGTTTTCTATAAAATTTATTGTCTTTATTTAGATATCAGATTGAAGTAAAATTACCTCCTTCTATCAAGCCTCATTACCATAAATAGTAAACTGAATCACACTGCCCAAACGCCATGTAGTCTCTTTTGGAAATGCCCAGTTTTTGCAACTAAACGACTCAATTGATACTACATTGTTTACAATGATTTTATAACTAAGCACAGCATTTACTACGCGAAAAAAAGTTATCTCGCAAAGGTATTCGATATGCTTTTCAACATTTACTTATAAGGCATTATTATTTATAAATACTGGTAAAAAATATAATGCTTTGCAATATAGATTAAACTTGTTTCCTGCTTTCCATCCACTTCGACATTTTAACTACAACCTCTGCTTTTAGTGATTGGTTAAAGAATACTTGTTTACGAATATACATCAAGACTCTACCAATCTTGATTTCCTATTTTAAGAGTTAATAAAAATTAACTGCATCAAATCCTACTGTTTTTATGCTGAATGAAATTGAGTTCTTCTAATGGAGCCCCTTTTATCTCTAACAAAATTGTAGCTGAGCTTGGTTAGACAAAACCGTATGGCCTTTTCGTCAAAGAATGCAATGGAAACACATTGCGCAATCTATTTTCGACAGATATACAGTTTCAAAAAAAAACTTTTGAAAATTTGATGTTTTGGTCTACTTTTATCTGAATTGATGTGCTGCGTAAAGTGGCTCGGCGGCAAACCCTTAAAACTATGAATGTGCATATTCGCTGGTTGCGTTGGTGCTGTTTGTTTTGTGATTGATTGTCTTTTCGTGCTTTTTACTGACAAGTCTTCCGTTGTATAATTATTTTTCTTAAAAATATGAAGAGGAAAAAAAAAAAGATTTTTGCCGGAATTTCAGGAACGCTTGTGAGAAAACACACATTTTTAACGCTGGTTTTCATTAGAGAAAGAGAAGGTTATTCCTTTTTAGGAAATTAAACAAAGGTAACTATAAGGACATGACATTTAACGTCTCAATGCTACTTATAAACTGTGACCTATTTTCATTGTAGACGCATCTGAATATAAACTAGAAGAACGAAAAAGAAAAGAGACCAGAAGCAGTGCCTATTATTTGTCTACTAACAGTAGATGGATATATGAACCTTATTCTAAGTGTCTGTTCTACAACAGAATCTAGTGAAGAAATCGACGAATACTTCGTTTATGAAAATTTAACAAAAAAATAAAATCGTAATCACATGCAGAAAAACACCAGAAATCGTTTTCTCGAAATCCGAAATGTCGTTTGTGATTCCCTATTTACACAATGGATTTTCTAAATTTTGAAAAAAAAAGAAATTATAATGTAGTTTTATTAAATAAAATTAACGTTTAAACTCACATTTTCAAGTACAACAATGCATTTGCAATGAGCTGAATGAAGTGTCCCATTTACCAGTATCTCCATTTTAGATAATCTCTTTACCGGACTTATAGAATAATCAATTTCTAATTTAGAAACATCTGAATTAGAGCCACCTTCATACTAATTTTGAGGCTCTTTCCGTGAATTTTCAAACAAACATCTTCGAATTTAGATGCGACATTTGTAATATACACAAATTTTTCTTCATCAAATTTCACATGTTTGTATTTGAAATTGTGCTTTGTTCCGGGTCTCCAATTTCTAAATCTTCTGGCACGTGATGCACAACCTAATAACTTTTCTGGTATATCTCGTATTCTTCGTTAGTTGCTTTGACTAGTACAAACATGCTCCCTATAGCTTTTAATTGTCTTTATGAAGCCCGTAGAACATTGATCAACAGATAAAATGGGGCACCCAGTAACTCTGGTATATATTATTGCATCTTCACAAAACTGTTGTCGCCGTTGATGACTCGGAACAGTTTTTTCGGATCAAGAAACTGATTTACCGAGTTACTTAACATAGCAGTTGATTAACGTAATTTATTAACTAGTATCTCGAAATTTCTCCAATACGCCTACAGATTCTTTTCGCTCAGTGTATTCCTGGTTATGAAATTACGAAAAATAGGTATACGGTATTGATGATAATTTTGAGTCTTACAAGCTTTCATCTAATGTTGAATGAGTTATATAAACGTTTGATAATATCTCAAAAACTCTTACAGATATTCTCACAGGATTTTGTATTCCGACGTTTAAGTATCTCATCTGTGTTACGTAAAAATCTTACTATTTTACAATTCACTTTTTCACATTTATGTTTAAAAATCTGTATAAAATATTAATATTTCATTATTTATAGATTTATTTCATTTGTATGCAGTCAGATTATGTTCTTTTAGTGCGTTGGAGAGTTTTTCAGTAAACTATAATATTTTCCGATATATTATCAAAAGTTTATATAACTCATTTAACATCAGTTAAGCCATTTTTTCAAAAGTCTATAAGTCTTGAAATTATTATCACAACTGTATAAAAATGTTTGGGGGCTAATTTCATGACCAGAAATCCATTCAGCGAAAAAAATCGGTAGTAGCAATGGAGAAAGTTTGAGATAGTAGTTAAATAAATATGTTAATTAACAAGGTTAATCAGTTTCTTTATCTGAATAAACATGTCCCTTTGAGTTATTAACATCGACATTAGTTTTGTTAAGGTGTAATAATATATACCAGAGATACATGGTGTTCCATTTTTTGTTGATCATTGCACCTTACAATCTTAATCAGCGTTAATAGCAACATGATGATGTGAAAGTACTTGAATGTAGAAGATGTTGGCGACATTTTTTCTTCCGTCCAGAAACCGTACTCTGGCTGAAAAAGCTGAAGGATTTGCGCAATCTAACTGATGCCTGTGCACAATCTAGCTGATGCATGTGCACAATATTGCTGATGAGTGTGCACAATCTACCTGAAGCATGGGCACAATCTAGCTGAAGTATTTTCGGTAGCCTCTTATAAAGGCTTGTAGCGATCGGTAAAAAATAACACTGCATCGGGCAAGAACCGAACCTTGATCAACGGGATGGAATGCAAATAAAAAAATCTTAAAGAGAATTATTGGGTACTGTAGGTTTATAAATAACAGTTTAATTTGCATTTTGTCCGGGTAGTTGCTCCTTGTAGTGCCGATCGAAGGGGAGTTTTTGTACTAAATACTTTGTTCTATGCCAAGAAAAAAACCGACCAATGTGAATGAAGTGCATCATTATAAATCAATTAAAATCACCTTATTTTTTATAGTTTCTTGAAATGTCTACGGATTGTTTGCACATTCTGTATTTATATTTGGAAAAAATTAAATAATTATGTAGCTTTACAAACCGGAATAAATAACGTTCATGTCAAAACGATACATCGCCTTTTGCCTAGTTAGGAATGAAGATTTGAAAATTTGTAAAAGATGTATTACCACTTTTAATATTGAAAAAGTTTCTATATAAAATTAGAAATTTTTTAGTTACATAACAGAATTAATGTAACAGTCATTTTATTTAATATGAAGTCTGGAATTTTATTTCTGGGCTGGTAAATGAAAATTAATGCTATTGCCGTTTGTTAGGGATATGATATGAAAACGCAAATGTCACAATATAGAGAAGCTAAAAGTTCTCAGATTGAATTATTGCTTGTGTTCGATACAGTAGAAAAATGAGAACAGCAATGGAAGTAAAAGAAATGCGAATTACGGAATATCCTTCTCCCCGGCATGCTCACATGTTTAAGAAACTGAATTCGCGCAATACTTCAACACAATACTAGAAATTATTTGGATGGGTTGTTTAATGGAGACCATATCCCTCTTCAGGGATATGCTCTGTTAACTTTTAGACATATCTTAATGTTTGCCAAAAACGTATCATTGTTAAGACGACTCAAGCTAGGTAATATTCTTGACTTGATGTAACGAAGGAGGAAAGGACACAGAGGATTTATACATGCTTGTGATAAACGATAGCAGCGCCCTCATTTGTGGAAATCGGAATTAACTACTTCGAATTCTCTTATTTCCAACGAAACCCAAACTAAATGACGCCATGTTGTATCTTTGGTATGGGTAAATGGAACTTTTTGCATAGTATACATTTTGATTACCTTTATTTTTTATTTATTAATTTCTGGAATTATGTCAAGTACGTCTGGAAAAAAATCGATTATCTCTTCAAACTACATATTATACAATATTCTTCTAGATAAGAACAGTAAGTTTAAAATGTTTTTGAAAACTTTCATCAAATCTGATTTAAATCATATACCAATTTGTAATGCTTTAAAATATTATTTTCGACTTCGTATATGAAATAATAAAATGATGTTTTATTTTTGTACTCTTTCTGGAGCATTTCAAAATGCTTAACGTGGTGTAATTTAACAAAATATGAATTATATTTGTTTTCCCAAACTTTGATAGATTAATGATCGAATAATATGACTTGGTAATAAAACTGATTTTTAAAGTAATTGATTAATCTTTCGATATTACTATCGAAATACATTATTTATTGTCATTATCGTTAATTTTTTTTAACTATTATAGTAATTTAAAGGAGTCTTAACGTTAGAGAACTTCAGGGCAAAATCAGTTTTTAAAATAATTAATAGTGTTTATTAACTCAACTCCTAATGATTGAGGCAGCATCGTTTAGTTTAATATAATCCCAACACTTTCAATCATTTCTCTATTGAACCTTTCACCCATACCTTTCATTTTCGTTTATAAAAAAAATTGTAGGTTCAAATTTATCTCTGTTTTCATCAATGATCTCCGAAAAATAATATATAATCTCTAATTCGAAGTCATGTTCTGTATATTTTTTACTTTTGGCTCGTTTCCCGTTTCTTTTGGGTTCAATATATTATAAACCAACAAAAGTATCGATATATTTAAGAAAATGAGCGGTAATACACGGAGAATAATCGTCAATGATGATCAACGAGTATTTGCATTAGTCAGAAGATTCTACTGGTACTATACACCACATATCTAAGCGGTCCCTTTCCATAGCAAAATTGGTGGAAATTTCATTGATTCTTTAACCCTTTGAACGGCTCAAATATTTCAGCTGAATGCTTTGAAAACGGACCCTCTGTAGCTAGATGGTGTACGCAAATTGCTCCAAGAGTTATTCACAGACGGCGTGAAGAACGGCAGAGCAAGTTTTCCTTCCCCCTTTGCCTATTGTTCCGTATAACAGCAGGGTATCATCTTCCCCACTGCCCCTTGGCATAACAGGAGGGGTAGGACCATTCAAACTCATAAATCAGTCTACTGATAGTAATTGTTGTCTTGTGGCTTTTCAACTAAGAACTTACTCGTCGATTTGAAAACGATTCCGTTTCAGTCTGAAGCTTTTAGAGAGAGTAGAATTTTTCATATTCTTATTTTTAATAAATATAGAGAAAATTTGTTTCATAAATTATTTAGAGAAATATCACTCATCTAAATGCATTTCGAAAACAATAATTCATTCTGCTTTCAATCAAAGAATTTTACTTCAGTTTCTTTCATTTTTTTTAGTATTAAGTTTTTACTAACATATTTTGTATCTCTCTGCCTCTGATTAAAATATATTATAATTTTATTAGTTAATAATACGATAATAATACAAATTCTGCATTCAGTTAGAGAATGTAAAATGAATTTGTTGTCCCCAATAATTAAATAAAAAGTTTGTATAATTTTCTGCTTCAAGAAGATTCGTGTTTTTCATTTCATTTTTAAGCTTTTAGGACATTGAGAAAATAGTCTTTTGTCAATGGTAGAAAAAACACCATATATTGCGTTTAAAAAAAAATTCTTTCTAAATAATCAAGGAAGATGCGAGATAATAAGATTTTTAAACTAAATTTAACACTTTTAAACTAATTAACGCTATGCTAAAAATTCCGCGTACATGCGTAACTTCTTTTTGATCAAAATTAATATTTTCTGATTTAAAGTTTAAATATTTCCAATATCAGTTTCTTATTTTATTTATAGACTTGATGCGAATTTCAGTAAAACTAGTTGATGTACCTGGCGGAACATATTATATCCCTATTTTTTCTTTTGTTTTCTACCAATATTTTTTCCAAGAAAAATATATCAGTTAAAAGTTAAATAATAAACACCTGAGAAATTCAAAAAAGTGAAAAAATAAGTTTAGGTGACTATTTTAATTATTTTCATAAAAATTACTAATAAGTAGTGAAAAATCATAGCAATTTACCTATACTTCATTTAAATGCTCATCACAGGCCCAATTATAGCATTTTTGACAATATTTTTGATTAGTTTCGTACCTGCTTCTCCCATAATCTTTCTTGTTATTTTTTGGTCCTGTGCCGTTGATTCTAAAAATAAAGTTCTCTTTTTTTATTTCCACTGGAAGGCGGGCATTGGGCGGCACTGAATATAATCTGTATTATAATAAGTATCCAACGGAGATTTTCGATGGCATAAATTCTTTTTATATCCTTAGCCATATTTTTGCGTTTAAAAATTACAAGGGATTAATTAAAGAGTTGTTTTGAATATTGTAAAAGTATAAAACATAATCCGATGACAGGTATTTCTTGAGACATCATTTTTACAGCATAACGAATTCAGAACATCGACTTTTGTTTGTCATATCATAAAATCTAACAATTTCTCCTTTTTTGTTTGTTATAGCCTGTCACTTCGTATAGAAATTGAAAAATGCTTTGTAAATTAGTGTCAGATTGAAAACCAAATCTCCAAGACTTAATTTCTCGATTCTTATTTAGTAAACGTTATTTGAGCAATCTCCGTTTATTTAAAGGAATTACATGGACACAAATTATTTTAAATCTCTGTTAAAACTTTTTTAGAAAGTTTGACACTAGAAAACCAGTTATCCGATTTTAACCCTCACAGGGGGTGTGGTTTCGACCAAGGCTCTCTAAGAAAAGGTGAGGAAAATGCACTAGGAAAAAGTAATTTGGCGCCCCGTCAGAACCATAACCAAGAATTTTAAAGCCTATATTCCAACGAAAATGTCTACCTAATAGAGTAACTGCGGAACAAAAAAAAAAAAAAAAAGTCACCTGTTCTCCTTTTTTGAAGGGTCAATTTTATTGACCTTTGTCTTTTCAAAACAAGATTTTGCAAGAGGGCTTCTGTAATGCGTGTTACTTTTATTACAAGCATAGTTTATAATTTGCGCACTGATTGACTTTTTATGAATATTTTTTGAAATGATATAAATGTTTAAGCAACATTACAAAATATATGGCTCTAGTTACAAGCGCTAACCATAGTTTTACTTTTAATATATTTAAAATTATAATTAATTTTTTCACTCAAAATTAAAATAAATCAATATAGTAAATTTTTAGGCGCCTTTGGATCAATGGCGCCCCTGGGCTACAGTCCATTGGATAAGATGGCTCAGGTTTCTACAGGAAACCACCTGTTTAAGAATTTGTAACGTAAGCAAATTGCCACTTTATGGTAATTTATTTGATGAAAATACTCTTTCCGATATTCAATAAAGCCAACTTAAGGCAACAATAGTCCTAGTCCTCTTTTCCATGGTTTTATATAGGAATAAAAAAAATTTTCCCAAAGAAAAAAAAATCAATTTTTTTTAAAAATCAATTTCTCGAAAATGGGATTAGTTACCAGGTCAAAACTTTAATTTTTTTTTCTGTATGCTCTTTTATTTACAAAATTAACGAAACCGAAAAAATCAGAACAAAGCTCTCAAGCTTATTGCAAATTATTGAGGGGGTTTCGACGAGAACCATGCCCGCGTAGAGCCAAAATTTCCGCACATTGATTGTTTCTCCAATATAATGCAATATGTTTGTTATACAACTGCTGAGATCATCAATTTGGAGAGCAAGTTGAAAGAATTTAGAAATAAGCACAGATGTTCGCACGCTATCAATGACAATTTTCAGTATCTCGTTTGTAGTTTTTGACAAAGGAACGAAGAAATACTCTTTTATGAAAGAAAGCCGATTACAACTGATAGTAAGTTGCCGTTCGACCGTCGAGGAAAAGCCGCGAGCAAATCAATCAAAGTAGTACGCTGACAGCTTTATTACCTTGAATAGCGGGGAGTGTGATGGTGGGGTGAAGACCTCGCACAATGGAAGGGTCCATTTCAATGTACCATCCTCTCTAAAACCTTAGGTCTTAAAGGGGCTGGGAGGAAAAAGTTCCCTCCGAATTAGAGTTTTAAATAACCACAATGACTTTTATTTATGTTAAGATACTAGATGATATACACAGCGTTGCTCGGGATTAAAATGCTTTCAAGTCTAATATTTTAAGGTGAAAAATACTTTTGTATTATAAAATACTGTAATGTACAAAATTCTTTTATCATCTTAAACGTTTTTTAATTAAAATGCGAATGGACGAGTTTTCTGCTTTGTTTGTTTACATTTAATTGCCTGTACTACGTAATTCCGGTGTAATGCTAAGTCAGTGGAATATTCAAAGTGGAAGTCGAACATACAAGCAGATAAAGTCAAGGTTTTTAAGGTAAATAAAGAAACCAGAAAACTCGTCCATATCAATTAGACCAGCCGATTTTTAAAAATTGCCGGTAGCTAATTTTCTCCATAAGGCATTAATATTTGCTATAAAAGTACTTCATTTTTTCGCAAATGGTAAGGGATTATAAAGGTTTTAATAGACGTTTCGGGACAAAAATTTAAATAGAAAATTTTTCATAATTAAAATGAATGAAAATAAACTAAATCAATAGTTGTTCCTGATAAAAATTTTTTAATCAACTCTGTGAATTGTCTTCTTTAAAACTTTTCTTTTAGTGTTCTTTCAGAATTCAGTTTATA
>BGPR01005360.1:50292-94890 GCA_013235015.1 Araneus ventricosus
TTTTGCGTTTAAAAATTACAAGGGATTAATTAAAGAGTTGTTTTGAATATTGTAAAAGTATAAAACATAATCCGATGACAGGTATTTCTTGAGACATCATTTTTACAGCATAACGAATTCAGAACATCGACTTTTGTTTGTCATATCATAAAATCTAACAATTTCTCCTTTTTTGTTTGTTATAGCCTGTCACTTCGTATAGAAATTGAAAAATGCTTTGTAAATTAGTGTCAGATTGAAAACCAAATCTCCAAGACTTAATTTCTCGATTCTTATTTAGTAAACGTTATTTGAGCAATCTCCGTTTATTTAAAGGAATTACATGGACACAAATTATTTTAAATCTCTGTTAAAACTTTTTTAGAAAGTTTGACACTAGAAAACCAGTTATCCGATTTTAACCCTCACAGGGGGTGTGGTTTCGACCAAGGCTCTCTAAGAAAAGGTGAGGAAAATGCACTAGGAAAAAGTAATTTGGCGCCCCGTCAGAACCATAACCAAGAATTTTAAAGCCTATATTCCAACGAAAATGTCTACCTAATAGAGTAACTGCGGAACAAAAAAAAAAAAAGAAGTCACCTGTTCTCCGATTATGGCTTTTCAATTTTATTGACCTTTGTCTTTTCAAAACAAGATTTTGCAAGAGGGCTTCTGTAATGCGTGTTACTTTTATTACAAGCATAGTTTATAATTTGCGCACTGATTGACTTTTTATGAATATTTTTTGAAATGATATAAATGTTTAAGCAACATTACAAAATATATGGCTCTAGTTACAAGCGCTAACCATAGTTTTACTTTTAATATATTTAAAATTATAATTAATTTTTTCACTCAAAATTAAAATAAATCAATATAGTAAATTTTTAGGCGCCTTTGGATCAATGGCGCCCCTGGGCTACAGTCCATTGGATAAGATGGCTCAGGTTTCTACAGGAAACCACCTGTTTAAGAATTTGTAACGTAAGCAAATTGCCACTTTATGGTAATTTATTTGATGAAAATACTCTTTCCGATATTCAATAAAGCCAACTTAAGGCAACAATAGTCCTAGTCCTCTTTTCCATGGTTTTATATAGGAATAAAAAAAATTTTCCCAAAGAAAAAAAAATCAATTTTTTTTAAAAATCAATTTCTCGAAAATGGGATTAGTTACCAGGTCAAAACTTTAATTTTTTTTTCTGTATGCTCTTTTATTTACAAAATTAACGAAACCGAAAAAATCAGAACAAAGCTCTCAAGCTTATTGCAAATTATTGAGGGGGTTTCGACGAGAACCATGCCCGCGTAGAGCCAAAATTTCCGCACATTGATTGTTTCTCCAATATAATGCAATATGTTTGTTATACAACTGCTGAGATCATCAATTTGGAGAGCAAGTTGAAAGAATTTAGAAATAAGCACAGATGTTCGCACGCTATCAATGACAATTTTCAGTATCTCGTTTGTAGTTTTTGACAAAGGAACGAAGAAATACTCTTTTATGAAAGAAAGCCGATTACAACTGATAGTAAGTTGCCGTTCGACCGTCGAGGAAAAGCCGCGAGCAAATCAATCAAAGTAGTACGCTGACAGCTTTATTACCTTGAATAGCGGGGAGTGTGATGGTGGGGTGAAGACCTCGCACAATGGAAGGGTCCATTTCAATGTACCATCCTCTCTAAAACCTTAGGTCTTAAAGGGGCTGGGAGGAAAAAGTTCCCTCCGAATTAGAGTTTTAAATAACCACAATGACTTTTATTTATGTTAAGATACTAGATGATATACACAGCGTTGCTCGGGATTAAAATGCTTTCAAGTCTAATATTTTAAGGTGAAAAATACTTTTGTATTATAAAATACTGTAATGTACAAAATTCTTTTATCATCTTAAACGTTTTTTAATTAAAATGCGAATGGACGAGTTTTCTGCTTTGTTTGTTTACATTTAATTGCCTGTACTACGTAATTCCGGTGTAATGCTAAGTCAGTGGAATATTCAAAGTGGAAGTCGAACATACAAGCAGATAAAGTCAAGGTTTTTAAGGTAAATAAGAAACCAGAAAACTCGTCCATATCAATTAGACCAGCCGATTTTTAAAAATTGCCGGTAGCTAATTTTCTCCATAAGGCATTAATATTTGCTATAAAAGTACTTCATTTTTTCGCAAATGGTAAGGGATTATAAAGGTTTTAATAGACGTTTCGGGACAAAAATTTAAATAGAAAATTTTTCATAATTAAAATGAATGAAAATAAACTAAATCAATAGTTGTTCCTGATAAAAATTTTTTAATCAACTCTGTGAATTGTCTTCTTTAAAACTTTTCTTTTAGTGTTCTTTCAGAATTCAGTTTATAAGTTCTGGGAACAGTTCTTCGTATGTATTTTTGTTATTTAACAATAAAAAATATTATTGAAAATTGTGTGCAATTATTAATCTTGACAAATTTATTAAAAAGTGAAAAAATAAATTAAACAGAAATGAAATTTGTGTCACTGAAAAGCTAATTTTTTTAACATAAAAATTGAGTAAAAATATTTTTTGTGAGTTCATATTTTGGAAAGATATCTTCGAAAAACGACAAAAATTCGCTTAATTTTTAATTTTTTGTGCGTAAAAAATAAAGGTTAAGTATTTCGAAGTTACACCGTTGCCTAGAAACGAAATTTCTATAAATTTGCTTATTTAAAAATGGTCTGCATCTATTCAATTATTTTTTAATTAACTTTTGAAAAATTAATAAAATTTCAAGGAAAACTGCCACAGAAACAAAGTTGGTATCACTGAGAGGTAGAAATTTTGAACTATAAAATGGAATAAAATATATCTCATGGGGGATAAATTGTTCAGAAGTTAATGCGGGAAAATGGCAAAATTTCGGTCAGTTATTAATTATTCGCATGTTTAAGTAACTTTTGCTCTTTGAAAAGTTGACAGTAATCTTCCTCTTGTCTTAAATAATAAGTTGTCAAAGTTTGTCAAGTGGTTTAGAAGGAGATATGGAACATACATACAATGACTTTTATTTATATTAATATTTGCCTCGCTTTTATTAATTAGAAAAAAAGAAAAGTTAAAAAAAAACTTGAAAATAGAAAAAAAAAATTAGTCTTTAGTTTTTATTGCACTTTAACAAAAGCACTTTTAAAAGTTTATATGCACTTTTTTCATATTTCATCAAGCAAGTTTCGAAAATTCAAACCCTGTCATGTGAACCAATAACAAATAATTGTTAATGATCGCTGTAAACATGAGAGAGTTTCCTGTTTTCAGGAAAATTTACACCAGTTTTAACAATTTCATTAGTTTTTTGATCGATATTAAAATTGCAGTGAAACATCCAAATATTTAAATCAATGATAAAGTTTACTGTTCACCATCAAAAAGCTATCCTGATAACTTTGGGTTCAGGAATAACGTTATTCCTCTCCCTCAAAAGTGTATCCCCCCAAAAGGGACCACCCAAATTCTAATTGCCAGTGAAAACCACAAAACGACCTTCACAAGCAGCTGACTCGCTTCGCTTATTATGAGCAAGGGGAAAAGAACTATCGATTTCGTCGGAGCCGGTTTTCGCGTAATAAACAGAGAGCAACTTTCTACGTCGGAGCCTGTTTTAGAGCAATTATCGAAGAGCGAATTTCTGCGACGGAGCCGGTTTTAGAATAGTCATCAGAGAGCGACTTTCTACGTTCCAGCCGGTTGAAGGGTTAAGCGATGCAATAGTAGCTTTCGCAATGGTAAAACTATTTCACATTTGAACTTTACAAGATCCGAATTATCTAGCCCAAACTCTTTTCGAACTTTAATAATGCCTGAGAATATTAATGATTATATCTAGTGCCGAAACTTATAGTAAAATGTTGCTTCTTTTAACCGGGGAGAACGTGCATCGTGCCTTCGAGGCCCGGAGACAGCAAGTATTTATTACAGAAAAATAACTCCTCATCGAAAAACTTTCAGATTCACAGTAGTTGCATTAAAGCTCATTTACTTGATGACCACAAGTATTTCAAGAATTCATGCTCATTTGTAATTTCAGAAAACTGACGGTCGGGCCTCTCAAGCCCGATGCGCTCTCTCGCGTTTCTGTGTTGGATTGCTAAATAGAACTGATAGATCGAGACAATTTATCGCTTTTCGAATTACAAATATGAAATGTAAAGACTAGCAAAGCTTTTAGCTGAAATATCAACTAGTTAAAAATCGATTACTGAAGAAAATAAAGATACAGTTGTTGTTGAACTATTTTGTGATTATAAGTGGAATTCTGAAAGAAATTAGAGAATTAATCGTACATTTGTGAATTTAGAAGTCTGGAGTTAAAATGGTGAAGTAAACGGTAAGATGGCTTCAATTCAAAAATGGTGTAGAAAAGAACTTCGCAAAAATATGATAACTTTCACATAACATCATGATAAGACAACTCGATTATTTTGTTGAAGTAAAAGTTGTATAATGGTTTCAAAATTCTTGGAAAAGTTTATCGTTGAAACAGAAATGTATAAATATCTATATAAAGAAAAATTCAGTTAATTTTGGATGATAAAGCCAATCTTTTCATAAATAGTTTGGAAGTGAAAGCATTCGTTGATCTTCTTCATTTAAATGAACTGCCCAGTAGAGATTTATCTCAAAATTTTGTTTTTAATACTTAATACTCTGTACAGCAGAACAACAAATGTTTCCTATTAAAGTAAATGCAAGTTTCTGCGCGCTGTGTCATGAAAACAGGATACCAGCCTATGAAGGTCCACGCGCGTCCTCGAGTAACTGTAAGGAATGCTCGTATTCGCAGGTTAAATATCCTAATTTATTCATAACAACATCGACTATTAACATTTAAATTTTGTCCTCTAAATACGCTTCAATGACTAATATATTAATAATATATTTCATTGTAGATCTACCATTTTTAATTGTATATCTATATCAATCTTAAAAATACAATATATTTTTAAGCAACAGAGTTCTTTTACACCATTTATGCGCAGTTTAGCGAAGGATGGCTCTTGCGCCAGTAAATATCAATCAATAAATTACACTATTTTTTGCTCATATTATTTTCTTCCCTACATGTCGGTGGTAAAACCACTGAAAAAGCAGAGATGGCTCTGAAATCACAAAAAAGTTGTTTTTTTTTTCAGAAGTGGTTCATAGCAGCAGCATAGGTCAAGACTTCTACAGCTGTTGTGTCAGAGAATATAGTTCTTGCAATGAAAATAATAAGGATTAGTTAATTTCTCTTCCAATTCTTAAAGGTTTGATCTTGCTGTCGAATGAAATTTGGGACTCTGGATTCTTGGAGCAGTTGGTCTTCCTCTTTGATGTTTTGCTCCATTTGCAGTCCGTCATTAAATGTCCAGGTCTGTAATTTTTCACCTTATTTCTTATTATTAAATGAGAGTTCTTATATATTCATACTGAAATTCATGTAATTCGGTGCAGGTTATATAGCTGAATCCCTACTTTGTCACATCGTAGGGGTAGACATGATAAATGCTTGTATACAATTTTCTAGTCTGATATACCTCTACCTGCTGTTTCAACATAATTTATATCCCAGAGAATCCGTCCGACGAAACAGCACATGCTTTCATCGTTATTTAAACGAATTTTTATGAAATTATTTCTGATGTCTGCTATACTGACTCTGGATGTTGGATCGACAACCACACCTACCTTATTTTATGATTTTATCATCTGAACGATGTAGAAAAATATCGGTTAAAAATTGAATGAAATCACCTTTTTTTTTTCGAAAGCATTAAAAAAAAATTTTTAACAAATCCTGATTTTATGTTGAGAAGTGGTAAAATTAATTGTTCTAATCCACTAAGATCCACTAAGTTCTGCTGAATCACATTCTTTGTTCTTAGAATGAAAGTTTTCCTTAGAGGCAATTTTTTCCTTATCCAGTTTTGATTTTTAGATATTAGAAGAAACAGGGCATTTTTGCATAGTCAACTTGAGGGCTTAATATCATGAATAAATTTTTAAAATGCCCATAAACTTCCCATTTAAATTCATTGTATTTTATTTCAATAAAGGGAAAAAAGGTTTATTTGGGTTTCTTTTAAAATTACTAAATGAGCTACAGGAATTGAAGCAGGGAGGTTTCCTGTATGCAGATCAACATACTTATGTTTCAATTAGTCTCCACTGAAATGTATCATAATAACTGGTGGAAGATAAATGGTCTATAAGTCGAGAAATGTCCCTGTGGTGTACAAGTGATTCTTCTTGAGAATTGTATGAGATAAATTCTTTTTCCCGAATTCCAAATGCTAAGAAAATGTGATTCGTGTAGGAATTAAGTTTTTATATTTAAGTCGCGATCCTAAGCGTTTTGCATTTCCTTTTCAATAATTTTTAAATATTACCAAATCATTTAACTCACATTGAATAAATGTTTGAGCTTAGAAATTTCGGGCTGTGTACATTTCTTCAATTTCATTACTGTTTAATGTTTCACAATCAGATGATAAATCAAAGGATACGCGAGGAAGAAGCTTAGATAAATCAGGGCTAGGCTGTACGGGTTAATTATCAAAAGTGTTTTCTGAGTAGAACACTTTATTTTTTTCGCTAATGTAGACTTTTATTTTGGTTAAATATAAATAGCCATCTTCATAACTGGCTGGTTCTCTATAAAATTGGAATAGCAAATGAAACTAATTTTATTTTACCTTGAGCTCATGTCCGAAAATATTAAACAATGTATAACAGCCTTTATGAGATGCAAATTTCTTTTCCTGCTCGCCAACCTTCTCACCGAAGTAAGAACTATGTGACATTTTAACAAAACTGGTTATCTCCGTTGCCTTTTCCTTTTCAACGTATACACTGCAAATGTAGGAAAATGAGTCTAGATTTTTACCGTAAACTCTTGAAGGCAAGCTGCAATAAGAAATATCAATAAGCGAACTCAATAAACGAGTGTTTTCTCTGCAATATCAAGAAATGGGAATAATAAACATGTGCTATCATTACACATGCGAGAATAAAAACAAGCAAAATAAACAAGGAACAAGGAACTCACATTATAGAATCTCTAATATGAAATAATCATAATTTGAGCTAACAATAATTTATATTTTAATTTAATCTTAATATTACTTAGTAAAGTATACAGTTTTATAAAAACTGCTGTCAATTCACTCAGAAATTAATATTAAGTTATAATTATTGTCTTATATTCAATGAAATAGTCGCTTCCGTTTTTCTTGGTTTATGAAAAATCTTGTAGGTGAGGAAAAAATACCATTTTTATGATGAACGTGTCTGATGTACTAAAAAAACTTCTACGTTTAGCAAATCCAATTTTGGCCCGTGGTCTCCTGAGCTGTATCTTTAACAAAGATTGACTAAGCTATAAAAGATGGATCGGTCCCTAACGACGTTTCAAGTTCTCCTTCTGCCCATAGAGTAACTAACGATATTGGATTGCAACCCCAAGCGCTAGAAAAGGTAAAAAGAATCCACATTTGATTCAGTATAAATACACAACTATTATAATAATATGCAGCAATTAGTAAAAGAAACAGAAATATTGAATTCATAGCAAGAAAAACAAAATTTCAATTAATTTGTAACCTAAATATTATCAATAAATAGTGGCAATGTGCTTGTAAGTCATGAATATAAGCTCATTAAAAGGAATTTTAATAAAATTAATTATAGTTTTAAAGTTAATTTTAATTATTTTTTATGAATTAAATATTAATCGAAATTTTAAAGATATTCCTCAAGCAGTTTGGAGCATTTTATCGTGCCAAAACCGTTACATTTTAAACTCCTTAGGAATTTGAGGGCTCATCAAAGAAATCACCTTGCTATCCGAGGCCACAATCAAACTTCTTACTTCTCAGCCCAATCCCTTTACGCAGAGATTCAAAAAGGCACAAACTAGAGCATTGAATCGGCAAGCCTCCCTCGTTAATTGATGAAAATACGAATTCGTACGACTATACAAGAACGAAAAATGCACATTTTGAATCGATTGTGATGTGATTGCAACGATTGCTTGCAAATGACAGTTTATAGCTTTCTTCTCCGACTCTGAATAGCGATTGCAACGTACAGCGCCACCTGTCGGCAAGATTTGTGACTAATTTTGAAACTTCTCTATGAGATTTTTACTGCTCTCAGACTAAGCATTCCACCGGTTTCAATGTTCTATCGATCTCCGTTGCTGAGTTACTTAATTTTAAAATGAGGGAGTCCTTTGTTGGACACCCTGTATATGCAGATGGTCCAATATTTTAATAATGGAATAAAAATAGCAGAGAGCAACTGTTAATCTATTAAATATGTAGGCAGATGGTCCAAAATTTCAATAATTGAAAAGGGACCGATGGGTAAATGTCTTTACTCATTATCGTATGAAATTCGTAGAATGAATTTATAAAATTTATGAGTGATGAAGCCAAAAAATATCTTTCATGATGTGGGTAATTATAGTTATGATTTTATTACCTTTAAAGTTATATTTATCATTATTTTAGTACTTATAAAGTAAATTTACCAATAATTCAAGTATCATATGAATAAGCAGTAATTTTATGTATAATAAAGTAATATTTTAATTAAAAATATTTAAAAGTTTTTCCATTTAATTTTGTAATAATTTTGAAAAACTTTTAAAAACTGTCAATCTTCCTAATGAAAGAGAGATATTTTTTAATGTGAACGAAGTTTGTATTCCTACAGATCTAAAGGACCGTTGCTCTAGTGATCAATAGTCATTTATCAATTGTGCAAGGTGTCAAAATATTTTTTTGTTTCCAATGTTTCTATGATAATTATTATTCTGGATTTTGTATATAATTTAATGTAGAAATATACAGTTACTAGTACAAAATGAAAGATAAAATTAAAATTAATTAATAAATGTAGAATTAGCTTCTAAAATATATGAAGATAATGCCTAAACAAAAATGTTTTATGATGTGAGTCATTATAGTTAATATTTATCACCATTAAAGATGTAGTTATAATTATTTTACAGTTTATATATTATTTTTATTATTTTATCTGTAATTCAAGCATCATATAAATAAAGTTATTTTCTGCATAAAAATAATTAAAGTTTTAATTTAAAATATTATTTAAATTTTTTATTTAATTTGGAATAATTTTGATGAAAACACAGCCAGGACCGAATTGCGGACCTAGCGAACGATAGGCGAGAGCACTGACACCTAAGTTATCTGAGCACTGATTGCTTGTGAAGAGTTACTATTATATAAGTTGTACCCAAAGTTTGAAGGTCATTTCCTCCGAATTGGCTGGCCATTGCACTTTTTTATATTAATGGGTGAACACTCTAAAGGTATGCTACTAATATGAAAAGTTTCATCCCGAAATGAATTTGCCAAGTCGTGCCCTCTCCTTGTAAGGCAGGAATGACTTATGCTGCTGAAGAAGGTGCAGTAACGGGCACTTTTAATCAACACCATTGAGGGCCATAGGAGTGTTCTTAGTGTTATCTTTGGAGGAAAAGGGACCAAGTAAGAAATCAGGATACATATATTGTTCACGCTCAACGTTAGCATTTGCAATACCCTATATGCAACAGTTGTGAGTATTCATTACTCCATATAGGTTAAAATGCGAAAATGTTCCAACGCTATGAAATGTCAACGGCTGTTCTGGCCAAAAAAATCTAGTAAATTGAGTGCGTTTTTCACGGGTCTGCAAGGTTCCGCGCTTGCACAACGTGGATCTTGTATGAGTACCTCTTTATAATGGATCGAGAAACCTTTCGGACTGTAGACAAGGGAGAGAGAAATCAAGTGACACCGTTCGAGCAGTTGACGAATAAAATTGGGAATCGGGCGCTCTTTCGATAACGGCAAAAGTGACTTCTTCTACAGTTTCATCTGAAAGCCGTTTTCGTCCTCTTCCTAACAGCACATCCAACTTCCCCGTCTCTTCAAATTTAGTAATCGTGTATTTCAAAGCCTTTTTCAACGTAGGCCCTTTCCATAAGCCTTTCAAGCGTCGATATTCTCGCAGTGTAGTTGACAAATTACTGCTGATCTGATGAAACAACTTCATGAGCAAAGATCATTCTTTCTTCTCTAACAGCAAGATGAAAAATAAGTTTACGGCAGTGACTACAAGCTTTTTAAACCACTCCAAATTTGCATAGCGTCCTTTCTCGTATACGAAAACCGCCGTCATTGGGTAAAAATTGAAAAATATTTTTATTGCAGATTTCTTTTCCCCGTGGTCAATATAATGTATATACCAAGTTTCATCGACATCCGTCCACTAGAATGGACTCTAGGTAGGTCTAAATAAGGTAACTTTAATTATAACCACCCTGTATTTATCAGTGAATGAAATGCTATACCTATTCATTTAAATTCTTATAAATACAAGAGTGCAGCGTTTCATTCAGACCATTCATCTCTGGATACTAGCAGTGGCAATAGAAATATTATACACTGATGAAGAAAACACAGTAAAAATCCACATGAGGAACCATCAGTTATTTCCACACTTAGGTTTCCTCGTTTACACCATAAAACAATTGTCTTCGTCTCGAATAAAAACTTATCACCTTCGTCAAGGCCGAAAGCGCCAATGTAGCTTAGATTTTTATTACTTTCGAAATAAGAAACTGAGACTTGAGACATGAGAGAAAGGTGACAGCACATGCGGGAGTGTACCCATTCGACATCCGCTTATAGTGACGACATATGGCGCGTTTTGTGCTTCAAAGCATAATGAAATATTTTTGAAAGGGAGAGTAATGAGAATGATTTTTTCTTTATAATTCGGTGATTAATGGTGTTATGTATGTATGTTGTCTTAAATGTAAGAAAGGCAATTAACTAGAGATATAGTTTTGAGATCAATAGTTTTTGATTTAGAGCTGCTAATGTTGATTATATCTATACATTTCGTGAAATTTTGAAAAAGAGAATACTCGAATTGGCATAACTTTCCTGTAAATGCAAATATTTCTTAAATCCTAATTCATTGCCTTCTCCATAGCTGTAAATGTGCTGTAAAAAGAAATAATTTGAATATATGGAATTTCTGCTAGAGTGTTTTTCTTTTTGCTCTAATTTTCCCCATTTTTTACCTACATTTTCCCATTTTACTGAATCTCAAGTGAGATATTTCCTGTCTGATATTAATCATTGTTTTGAATCCTATTGAGTTCGAAAATGAACTGAAATTGCACATTAAAACGCTTTTTCAAAAATAGGTTCCCGCACGTGGTCAGATATTAAAACAATAATCATTTCGAAATCTTCAGTCATATTATACAACATTCCTGTGAAAATTTAAAGCTATGCCTTTCCATAAATTCTTTTGCCGAAAGATTTTACTCATGAATAAAAATATTCAAAATATGATATTATCTTTTTGTTTGTTCTTTATTTTATCATATGTTGGACGTCAAGGGTATTCAACTCAAATGTCTCAAATGAACAACGTCAAGGTTTATACGGGCATCAGAAAAAAGAGACAGAAAAAGAGTCTTTCACTTACTTCAAAAACATAACCTGAAAATACACAATTATAGTAAATTTGATGTTTTCTTCCCAACACTTGGCATCTTCTCTCTGCTGTCAACTTTCCTACTTCGTGGGATATCATATCCGCAGTGAAAAATTTTAAAACTGATCCAAAATGAATGTCAGTAATTGTGTATCTGACATAAAGACATATAAGCAGAAAAAAGTTCCTGCAGGTAAGTATTTAAAACATACAATTAATTTTTATACCAATTTTTGAATGATTTCGATGTATCTCTGTACATGCAAGATTTACTTCACATATGACTACATTTATACCTTTTATTGAAAGTTTTTCTTTGTTTTCCTTTATTAGTGTACTTAAAAATAATAAGGCACAAAATGTACGTAATTAGCATGTTGAACTGTTTCATTCTGAAAAGATTAACATTGATTATATAAAGTCATGTATTTTTTAAAGTAATAATTTGTTATAATTGGGAATTTTCAGGCAGTTTGGCATTATACAAGATTCTTATTTGGTCTTTTTTTTGGAATTATGAAATCAAATAAGTTTCTTTCTTATTTTTAAGAACATGCACGAAAGAACAGTTAAAATTATTTAAATGACAACGCAGCGAGTAACCTTCTCCCATCGAATAATTATTAAAAAAAATGTGTATGCCAAAGAATATTTATCATTTTAAGATTTCAAAATGTGGAAATTTTTTCATGGTCACAAATAGTAATTTATGAACATTTAACAAAAATAAAAACTCAATCATGCAGATTAAACACCGTAGAACGTTATGTCGAAATCCGAAACGTTTCATGCGATTCCTTATTTAAAAAATTGTTTTTCTAAATATTTAATTGTCTTTCTGAAAACAAATTATTATGTAGTGTTACGAATTAAGATTATTCTTTTACACGCGCATTTTTAAGTACTACAAAACATTTGTACATTAAGTATTACAATGCATCATTTTAATTCAGTAGATCTTAATTTTTAAAATTTAAAAACATGCAAATTTTTTCCACAATAGTCCCGCCCCTCCATTAACGGATTTCTAGATCCACCCTCAATTACAAATTTACCAAGTTATTAAAATTTATGAAAAACATAAAATCGTAATCAGATGCAGATAAACACCAGAAATCGTTACCACGAAATCCGAAACGTCGCATGTGATTCCATATTTATACGCTTGTTTTACTAAATGTTCAAGAAACAAAATTAAAACGCAGTGTTACTAAACTTGATTATTGTTTAAACACGCATTTTTAAGTGGTACAATACATTTGTAATGCACTGAATAAACTGTACCCTTTTACTTTCTGCTTTTGAGATCCTGTTTTTACCAGATTTATGAAATTATAAATTTCTAACATCTGAATAAGAGCCACCGTCATACTGAATTAGAGGCTATCTTTCTGAGTTTTCAAACATACATATTCTGATTAAAATGCGACATTTGTAACCAACGCAAATTCTCCTTCATTAAATTCCACATGTTTGTATTTGAAATTCCGCCTTGTTCCGGGCATCCAAATTCTAAATCTTGTGGTACGTGTTGCACAACCCAGTAACTTTTCGGCTTTATCACGTCGTTTTCGTCAATGTTGCTTTGACAAGTACAAACGTGTTGCCGATAATTTTCAACTGCATTTATGAAGCTCATAGTACCGTAGAATTTCAATCAGCGGTAATAACAATATGTGAAAGTACTTGAATGTAGAACGTGAGGACAAAACATTTTCTACTGTCCAGAAGCCGTAGTCTGGCTGTGAAAGCTGGAGCATGTGCACAATCTAATGCGGCAACCTCTTTCATAGTCTAGTACCGATTGGTGAAAATTAACACTGCGTCGGGCAAGAGCCGAACTGTCGACAACTGCTTGGAACTACAGTAATCGTAAATTGAATTGTTGGGTACTGCAGGTTTATAAGTAACAGTATAATTTGCATTTTTCAGGGTAGTTGATCCTTAGAGTGCTGCTTGAAGAGGAGTTTTTGTACTAATTCTTTCTTCTATGCCAAGGAAAAAACCCGACAAATGTTTATGAAGTGTCCTACTTTAAAATCTGCTTATATGTTAAGGCTTCTTGAAAGGTCTACAAATTATATGAACACTCTGTATTTATATTTGGAAAAAATAAATATTTTGTTTGCTTTACAAACGGGAATAAATAAGTTTCATGTAAAAATGAGATTCCACCTCCTCATAGCAAAGAATGTAGATTTGAAAATTTGTAAAAGAAGTTTTAACACTTTTAATATTGAAGAAGTTTCTATATATAATTTTAAAATTTTACTGACTCACTGTAAAAAAAAAAAAAAAAAAATAAATTGATGGTTTCTTTAATATAAAGCTTGGAAATTTTATTTCTGGGCTGGAAATGAATATTAGTGTTATTGCCATTTGTTACTGATGTGATACGAAAACGTCAATGTTACAATACGGGGAAGCTAAAAGTTCTAAGGTTGGATTTTCACTCGTTTTCGATACAGCAGAAAAATTAGTACAGCAATGAAGATGAAATAAATACAAAGTACTGTATCCCGGCTTCCTGACGGCCCACCAAAGCAAACAAGTTTCAAGAGCTGAAAGCGCGAAATATTATAATAGTTGGGCAGATTGTTTAATGGAAACCATATGCCTCTTCAGGTATATGATCTCCACTAAACAAGTTGTTTACTTTTCGCCAAGTCCCCATGTTTGCTAAAAATGTATCTTTGTTAAGATGACTCGGTAAGACTTAAGTTTGATGTGCGGTTTCCCGCCAAGTTGGCAAAAATCACGCCAACTATGAAATACTCGCCAAAAGTCCGCCATATTTTCATTAAAGGGTTGCAATAAAATAACTGACGTGCACCACATTTGGCGAGAAATCGCCAGAAAAAAAATCAACTTTGGCGAACGCACATTAAACTTAAGTCTAGCCGATGACTCAAGGTAAGTGTTATTCTTGCCTTTTTGATTCAATTAAGGAGGAGGAGATAGATGGGATATGCGCATGTGGTGAGCGACAGCAGCGCCCTCAATTGTGGAAATCGGAATTAACAACTTCGAATCCACCCATTTAAAACGAATCCCAACATAAATTACGCCATTTTGGATCTTTGGTATAGAAAATGGAAATTTTATTTTTGCATAGTGTATATTCTGTGTATCTTATTTTGTTTTAATTTATCATTTAGAGGAATTATGACAAGTACGTTTGGAAAAAAATCGATGATATCTTTTATCTTTTAAATACTTGTTATTGAAGATTCCTCCAGAGGCAAATGGTAAATTTAAAACGATTGTTAAAACTTTCATCAAATGTGATTTAAATGATTTACCAATTTGCAATATTTTAAAATATTATTTTCGCTTTTTTATATGAAATATCAGATTTTTTTTATTTTTGCACTATTACGGTAGCATTTCAAACTTCGTGTTATATATAACTTCACAAAACATGAATTATTCCTATAAAATTTTGGTTTTCCCGATTTTGATATTTATTTCGGAATTATATGACATGGTAATAAAAATTATTTTTAATGTAATAGTTTATCTTTCTTTATTATTGTAGAAATACAATATTTATTGTTATTTTAGTTCCTTTTTTCGAACTGTTATAATAATTTAAAGGAGCCTTCCCGTTAACAAATTTGAGTTCAAAATCATTTTTAAAATAATTAACAGTGTTTACTAACTCAACCTCTAATGATAGAGACAACTTCGTTTCATTTACTATAATCCTAACACTTTCAATTATTTCGATATTGAATCTTTCATCCACACCTTTTATTTTCGTTTACAAAAAAATTCTAAGTTCAAATTTATCCCTATTTTCATTAATAATGTCAGAAAAATTATATGTAAACTCTAATTCGAGGTCATGCCATGTAATGTTTTTCTTTTTGCTCGTTTGACGTTCTTTTTGGGTTGAATATATTATAAAGCAACAAAATTATCGATATAATTAAAAAATGAGTGGTAATACTAGGAGAATAATCACCGATGATGATCAAAAAGTTTTTGGGTTCATCAGAAGTATCTACTGGAACTGTACACTGTATATCTGAGCGGTCCCTTTCCAAAGCACAATTGGTGGAAATTTCATTGATTCTTTAAGGGATGCTATAGTAGCTTTCGTAATGGTGAAAGTATTTCACAATTCAATTTTAACCGATACAAATTATCGAGACGAGAAATCTCTTCGAACTTTTATTATGCCTGAGATTATTGATGATGATATCTCAAGTTTCAAAACATTATAATTTTGCTCCTTTTAAATATCGTAGTTAATTCATAACATTGATTATCATCTCAATTTTGTCCTCTAAATGAACTTCAAAGACTAATATATCGATGAGATATTTTACTAAAGTTAATTCTTGATATTTTATTGTAGTGAATTGTAAGTCTATAATTAGCTTAACATATCTGTCTACCTGATGCAGTTCTATGCGCATATGAATAATACAATATATTTTAGTTCTTTTACACCGTTTTGGTGCACTTTATTTTCTTCCCTACGTATCGGTGGTAAATGCACGGAAAAATGTCAGAAAAGGCTTTGAAATCTCAAAAGAATTGCTTTTCTTTGCAGAAGTGCTTCATGGCAGCAGTATAGATCAATAATTCTACAGCTGTTGTGTCAGAAAGTATAGTTCCAGCAAAGAAAGTCAGAAGGATTAAATAACTTCTCTTAGATAACTTCTAGAATAAGAGCCACCATCATATTTAATTAAAGACTATCTCTCTGAGTTTTCAAACATTCATCTCTGTTTAAGATACGACATTTGTAGCAAAAACAAATTCCCCCTCATCAAATTCCACATGTTTGTATTTGAAATTGTGACTTGTTCCGGGCATCCAAATTCTAAATCTTATGGCACGTGTTGCGCAGACTGGTAACCTTTCTGCTTTATCACGTAGTCTTCGTCAATGTTGATTTGACAAGTACAAACATGCCCCCGATAGTTTTCAACTGCCTTTATGAAGATCATAGTACCGTAGAATCTTAATCAGTGGTTATATCAACATTTGAAAGTACTTGAATACAGAAGATGAGGACGAATTCTATTCTACCGTCCAGAAGCAGTACTCTGGCTGCAAAAGCTGGATCTTGTGCACAATCTAATATAGCAACCTCTTTTGTGGTCCAGTGGCTATTGGTTAAAAATAACACTGCGTCGGGCAAGAGCCAAACCCTGAACAACTGCTTGGAATGCAACTAAAGTGATCGTAAATTGAATTGTTGGGTACTGCAGGCTTATACATAACAAGGAAATTTGCATTTTTTCTGGGTAGTTGCTCCTTATAGTGCCGCTTGAAGAGGACTTTTTCTACTAATTTTTTTTCGATGCAAAGAAAACAAACCCCGACCAATGTGCACGAAGTGCCCCACTTTAAAATCCGCTTATATTTTATGGTTTCTTGAAATGTCTACAGATTGTTTGTACACTCTGTATTTATATTCGGAAAAGATTAAATATCCCCTTCATTCGGAATTATGAAATATTTAAGCAAAAATGTTTTTATTTTGCATACTGAGTACTACTGCAAAGAGTATCTTTTAAACAAAATTTCAAGATTATAGATGAAAAATTAAAAAGTTATTTTTCCGGTATACCGGACATCCCGTCACAACAATTGCTAAAAGCAAAATATTGCGAGAGTTTAAAATTTGGCATTTTAACAACTTTTTCACATTTCATGGAAGTCTCTTTTTCTAATATGTAATTTCTAGGTTTAATTTACCATATTATTATATAAAATTATATATTTTGTTGATATTACTTTTTTAAAATTAAATATTTTATCAAAATTTACTCTAAAAGTTCAAAAATTGAAAATTTATTGAGTGTTATGATAAACTGGCAAGCATAAATTTTGATAGCATGTTCAATATATTTTTCTGAATATTGTTATACAACAAAAATAACAAATATACAACATAAAAGAAACTTTTTTATCGGAATTTTTATCTTCTTACTTATAAAGCTAATATATACAATAATAAATTGTTATCAGAATGGAATTTTTCCAATTTATTTTTTATTCTAGTAAAATTCAATAAATTTGCCCAGTTGGAAAAGAAGAATAATACAAAGCACACATTCTGAGGGAAAATTACATGCAAAGTGTATATATTTTACACTTTTTCATGAAAATTTCTGAAGCAATTCCTATCACGCTTCAAACATAAATACGCTTTAGATTTAAGGCAAACAATATTGGTCTTAAAACTAAAGATACCGTTTTACAGGAAATGGCGCATACTAAAAGATTATAAGGTTGAAATTCTCTTAAGGGATCATCTATATATTTAAAATGGCACTAACTTCAAAATTCTCAATGACAACACCCATTTTTAATGCCATAAATAAATATCTCATGAAAGAATACCCCAGGATATTAATTTTGTTTAATATATCATTCATAGATTTAAAGATATTTGACATTTTGTGTTCTTGACATAAAAGGGGTCGTCTCCACATTTACTTACTATAAGTTCTGTGTTGCCTTTAAATGTCGGTAGTAGCATTCTAAATTATTTCGCACTTTAAATGTTATTTTCAAAGTAATAATATACATTTTACAATCGGTAAAACTTGACGGGTAAAAAAATAAATCGATTAATATTACACCGATTTAAATTATAAAATTTTAATAATATATACATAGTTAAAATCTATATATATTTGAGTTTGAAAAATAAAGTGGTGTAATGATTATATTTAATAATGAAAAGGTTTTCGAAATATAAGACGCCGCCTTAAGTGCATCGTTTTCCAGCGAAAATTGATTAATGTAACTTCAAAACTTCTCTTACGAATATGCTGAAATTTTGTATAGGCTCATCTAATGGCCATCTGCTTCGATTACTGTTAAAATTTATAAGTGTTGCTATTCAAAAATGTTTCAACAACAGATTTGATAAATTATTTCATGTACTCAAAATTATTTTAAATTAAAAATTAAAAGTATAAAATGGGCAGAATAATTCATACTACTACATAAAGAAATTCTAAGTAAATAGTTACATTATTTCTTAATATATCAATAAAAATTCAAAATTTTACTGTAACATTAGAAACTCAAAATTTCATTTGCTTACAATTCCGAAACAAAAAACGCTTGTATGATGAAACTTGGCATTCATGCATTAATTTCTATATAGATTCGAAATATGTTAAGAAACATGTGTGTTTCCATTGGAAATTTTGAATTTAGTGCAATTATAAATACGTAGAACATTTTAGACATGGAATTTATTAGTGGACGTTATTTCCTGACAATTGGTAACTTTTTTATAGTATGAAATGATTAGCGGCGGAATAATGCTGTGTGGGTTCTTTTTTCATCCGCGATTGTACATCATAGGACGTTTATAAAACTAAACATTTAGATGTACTATATAATTCTACCACTATTTAAGTTCAAGAATTTTTTATTTATAATTTTTAATACAATTCTTTTCAACTAAAGTCGCTGTATTTTTTCTCTTATTTAAAATTTGGAATTTTATATCCGAGGTGGTAAACACATATTAGTACAATATTTGATATGAATTATCCAAATCTATATACCTTACGCCCTTTTTTAAAGTATACAACGACCTCTTTTTCTGAATTGGAGAAAACTATGTTTGAGGGACGTAAAATCGAGAGAATTTTTGTATTTTTCTTAGTTTGTTTCCTTTCCAGTTACAAAAGTAGGAGTTTTTAAGGTACTGCTCTTCCAAGAGGCCATTTTTTTATCGCTATTGATTTGTGCAAATTTATTTTTTGCAGTTTCAATTTATTTATCGAACTTTCTGCTCTGTGTAGAGCTTTTCATTTAGTCCATTCACAACTGAATATCAGAAAAAACAAAATAAATATTTTCCACTGTAAAAGAAATGCAGAAAAAACGCGTGAAAAGAACCAGCAAGAATTGTCTACCCTGGATTTTCTCGTATATACTCTAATGAATGTGTCGTGCACTCGATTACATCTGAGGACCTTGGGCAATAGCTGAGATCGCCACGGGTGCTCAGATTTTTATTGGCCTTGTAATCTATTATTGGTGCATGGAGAAAAGATGAAAACCCATGCGCGGGGATGACTCTCCTTTCGATATTCTTGTAATCTGATGCAGTATGCTATTCCGCGTGTTGTGCCTCGTAGTATTTTAAAGAAAACCGAGAACGTATTTTGGGCGTCTTTCATTAAACGGATTAAATCCAAAATTTGACACAGATATACAGTTTTAGTCACAGCATCGCATTTTCAACTTCTTTCATCTACGTGCATCATTCAGATGCAGGGAATTTTCAATAAGCGCACAGGATTTTCACTTTCTTCTTTATTCTTGACATTACAACACACACACAATAGACGATCACAACAGGACACAACACAAATTAACAGAATATACACATATTTGATTGTTTAGCTGCTGACAAAGAGCGATCTGTGAATAATTGCACAATGTAGACAAACGTCGCGCTGAAGTACGATACAGCAACAACTGAAACTGACAATGAAACCAATTGCGATTACTCTTGAACTGGATTGCATATATTTACACAGCGCCATCTATAGACCTGCATTCATTTACATATTTATTATATGAATAATATTAAATAAAAATGACGATTGTAAATAAGATTACAGATTTGATATACATGAACAATCTACTTAGTCTTTTCGTATTATCGCGGTACCAAACACGGAACGGATTTCGCTCAAAATGTGATATACATTTAGAGCTGTGATGATGAAATTATGGACCAAATTTTACAAATTACGAAACATTCGTTATATAAAAATTAAAATACAATATAGAGGCCCCAAATTTTATCCATGCACCTCTTCGCGTATTTTAGTTCTCCTGTTCACATGCGCACAAATGGATGGACAGACAGATAGAAGACTTTCATTTCAAGATTTTTGTCCAAAATGTAACAAAATCCACAATTTTTGTGTGCATATTTCAAATCAAGTTTCATTCGACTACGCCATTTTGTTTTTGAATCATCGTGATCACAGACAGGAACCACAATTCAAAAATGCGTTTTTCGACTGAAACATGGAAATTCTTTAAAATCTCGAAGTCGAATTTTTAAAGATTACAATTCTTTCTCTTCGTTTATTTTGCATAAATGAATGAAAAATCGTTGTAAATCATAAAAAATCCCCATAGCTATTAATCACAACAGCGATGTTAAGTTTTCGTTACAACAGTGAAACAGCTATTTTATCTTTCAATCATGAAACAAACTAAAAATTTGAAATTTCATTATTTTGAATGTAATTCTAATTGAAGTTCGTGTGAAATTAAAAAAAAAGAAATTTACAATGCTCTTAGACCTCTATTTGCCTGAAAAATTTTAAATGTTTTCAAAAATTTCAACGCTGTAAAACTTACTAATGCTTCGAGTAATAATCCATTGAAACATGAAGATCGAAACTTGAAAGATGCTTTTTATTAATCACAAAATAAAAACACCTTCTATCGACATCTCGAAAATAGCAGAGAGTTCAGCGTTCTAATAATGGAGAAGATCCCTTTTATGTCGAAAAAAGAAAAATATCAAAAACCGCCCTAGATATATATTAACCCATTGATTGCTTTTTTTAAAAAAAAATTCTAATTAGATGCATTGTTCGCAAACATGTTCATATACGTTTGTACAAAGCGACTTTTTATTTATGTGCAAGTCTTTATTAGAACAATACTCTAAAAAGCTGTAATAGTTATATGTAAACGCAATAACTCGCGGAAATCGAAGGACGCAGCAGAAAATAGACTTGTTTTCTACCTGCGGAAATGACGGGATAAGAAGTCAGAGGGTTCAAGAAAATTTGTACCACGGATAATTTTTTCATAAATTATTTTGGTATGAAATCAAAAAATGGTGCTGCCGTTTTAATTTTATCAGATAGTGAAATATTAAATATACAGACAATCCCTTATGCAATCCTTAGAAAGAAAATCTAGTAGAAGACTTTATTTGATTTAAAATCTAACTTTTCGTTTCCATATAAGATAAATTACGGTAGACTAATGCTGGTAGATTCAGTTTTTTCATGCTTTTTCTGGTTAGCTAAATTAGCAAAACATTTTTCATAAAATTTTATATTTCGGTATTATTTACAGGCACGTTTTGCTCAATATTCTTTTAACAATTGATTGCGATCCTAAACAATTAGTATCGTGAGTCTTCCGCCCACATCTGTTTACATCGTGTGTCTCCCATTCTGTTCTTCGTCATTTTGAAGTACATTATTGATTCCAGGAACACCAGACGTCATAATTTGTCTCTAGAGCAGGTCTCTTCTTAGTCCCCATACATTCTCTATTTATAAAGCTATATTTAGTGTCTTAAACCATTCAATCTACAATATGCCATGCTTATATTATGCACAAATTTTACTACATGTATTTATAAAACAAATATATTAACTTATTAAAGAAGCTACATAAAAAATGCAGAGGAACAAAGTTGTAGAAATTTTAACTCTAGAAATTGGAAGCATTCTTCAAAATCTTATTACAACAACGTTTGTCAAGAATTGTTGCAGAAACATACTTTCAATTTTGAAATGTATTCAAAAAATTAAAATCTTCACACATACATTGTTTTTCATTGCTTCAAGAAAAATTTATGCAAATTCAAAGGAAATCGAACAAAACTTTTGGTCGTGATTACGCATTAGAAAAATATAGAGACAGACGAAATGATGCAATTTCAGTTAAAACGGGGACATCTTTTCGCTCGATCAATTATGAACGTTATTTACTATAAAACTTTAAATTCATTTATTTCTGTTTAAGTTTCAAAATTTAGCTCAAATACTAATCCATTTTCGGTGCAGAGTCTTCACAAGAAACGAGAGTCAGTGATATAATAGATACTATAATATATATCATAATAATAATATAACAAAATAAAAAATTCACTTCTTCCATTGTAATATTGTATTTTTATGTTTAGTATTGTCATTTTATTCTGAAATTAATGTTAAACTCTAATAACAATACATTTTATTAAATAATATTTCATATTAATTTTCTTAAATAGTCCCCTCTCCAATTTTTTGATATAAAAAACCTGTGGGTGATGGTAAGAAACAAACGCCAATTCTGTGATCAGCGTGTCTGATTTAGCAAAAAAACAACCAGTCATTAGGTGAACCACAGATTCTTATTGGCTTGCTGGATTTTTTACTAAGATGATCTTATGAATATACACGATATTATGGAAATGAACTGGAGTGACAAAAAAATAACGCTTCCTACTCGGGAGCTTACTGGCCATCCAGCGACGATGTAAACCTTTCGATAAAATGGGATCACAACTTCCGCTGTTCTGACACAACAGCTGTGGACTTCCTGAGCTATACGGCTGCTTTGGATCACTTTAGCAATGCAAAACAAATATTTTGCATTTTTAAGGCCATATCTGACTGCTTTTATTGGATTTAACAACGATATGTCGGGAAGAAAATAAGGCTCTCCAAAGATGGGATAGAAGAACTTTTTTACCAAAAAATATATTGTATTGTTCAAATATGCATAGAAATTTATCAGGTAGACTGGTAGGTAAGGCTAAATATTGTTTTGCAATTAAAAATGATAAATCTACAATAAAATATCTTATCTATATATTTGTCCTTGACGATCATATAAGGGACGAAGTTTAAA
The DNA here is from genome assembly GCA_013235015.1 of Araneus ventricosus. Taxonomy (NCBI): domain Eukaryota; kingdom Metazoa; phylum Arthropoda; class Arachnida; order Araneae; family Araneidae; genus Araneus; species Araneus ventricosus. Next base: position 73,445 of record BGPR01005360.1, read on the forward strand.
TATTAATAGTTGATGTTGTTAAGAATAAACCAGGAGATTTAAAAGAAGCAAAATGTGATATAATGTTTTTACACTATAGATATCGTCATCAATATTCTCAGACATTATTAAAGTTCGAAAGGAAAGATTTTTCGGCTTGATAAATTGTATCGGGTGAAATTGAAATGCGCTGTAGTTTTACCATTGGAAAAGTTATTATTGCACCCCATAAAAAAATCTATGAAATTTCTACTAAATGTGTTTTGGAGAAAGATCGCTTAGATATATGTTGTCCAGACCCAAATGATTTTTTGAGCATTGTTGACTATTATTCTCCGATGAGTTGTCTATTTTAAAATATATTCAACCCAAAAAGAAATGGAAAGGCTCAAAAAGATAAAATTTGCACTAAGTGATCACGGATTAGGATTTACATATAATTTTTCAAAGATCATTATTAAAAAAACAGGGATAAATGTGAACCTGAAAACATTTTATCAATGAACATAAAATATATGGTTGAAAAGTTCAATAGGGTAATAATTGAAAGTGTTAGAATTATACTAAATAAAACGAAAATACTTTAATCATTAGGGGGCTGAGTTTGTAAACATTTTTAACTATTTGAAAAACAGATTTTCCCTTAAATATTTTAACGGCAAGGCTCCTTTAAATTACCATAACTGTTAAAAAGTAACGATAGTAACAAATTCTACTTCTCGACAGTAATTACAAAAGATAAATTAATTATTTTAAAAAATTCTTTTTATTATCAAGTCATTTTACTCGGCAATAAATCTATCAAAATTCAGGACAACAAAAAATTTAAAAGGAAGAATGTATATTTTGTCGGATGATTCCATATGATACGCATTTTAAAATGCTACACCAATAGTACAAAAATAAAACTAAATTTCATTATTTAATAAACATAAGTGAAAATAAAATTTAAAAATATTACAAAGTTGTAATTCAGTTAAATAACATTTGATTAAAGTTTTGAAAAACATTTAAAACTTACGGTTCTCATTTCGAGGAATCTTGAATAACAGGTGCTTTACAGAGATAATCGATTTTATCCTAATGTACTTGTCATAATTCCACGATACAATAATTTAAAACAAAATAAGGTATATAAATTGTACAATATTCAATAATAAAATTTTCATTTATCCATACCAAAGATCCAACATGGCATCATTTAATTTGAATTTTGTTGGAAATGGGAGGACTCAAAATAATTTATTCCAATTTCCATAAATGAAGACGCTGCTATCGTTTATCAAACGCCAGCGGGAATCCTCTGTTATGTCCTCGTCGTTAGTTACAACAAGTCAAGTATAATGCCAATCTTGACTCCTCTTAGTAACGATACATTTTTCGCAAACACGCAGATATTGCAAAAAGTGAACAGGTTTTTAATGGATACCATAACCCTGAAGAGTGTTTTCTATCTATTTCCAGTATTTATGTTGTAGTACTGCGCGGATTCAGTTCCTGAAACTTGTCCTTGTGGACTATGAGGAAGCCGGAGAAAAGTGTATGCATTTCTTTCACTTCCATTGCTGTCCACCAAATGGTAATAACACTAGTTTTCATTTACCAGCCCAGAAATAAAAATCCAGGCTTTTATTACAAAAGCTTTTTCTGAAATTTTTAGATGTTAAATTTTGTTAAATTTTAAAATTTTATATAGATACTTTTTCCATATTAAAAGTGGTAATATTTATTTTCCAAATTTTCAAATCATCATTCAGGGTTGCAATATTGGGCTCATCAAGGCCAAATGGTCTTAGGAATTTTGAATTGGCCTTAAATTCTTTTTTACCTTTTTTGGCTTTATTTTTCCTTATTACTTTTAGAAAGATTCTTAATATATAATTTTAATATTTTTCTAATAAATTTTCGATATGACACTTTTCAAATGGCCCTCAGTCCCAGGTAGCACATCATATTGTTTAATACGATAAAGTTCGCAAAAGTTTGTACAATATTTTCCCCAATTTTGAAATAGTGTGGAACGCAAAATTTTTTAAATATTGTAATACAATGTTTTTTCATAATATTAGATAATGTCATATAATACTGTATAATATTATACCATATTAAATAATATTGTACTATACTGAATAATATTAAATAATATTGCAATATACTGAATATTTTAAAAATACATTACCAAAATTACATACATAAGCAAGGAAAAATAGAGATAACTTATTCCCCAAGTACTGAATTTCTTTGTAGTACTTTGTTATTTTTTGAACACATTCCCTTACAACGAGCTTTGAACCCGGGACCTTTTGCTTCTCAACACGACATCATACCACTGGACTAACGAGACTTAGAGTCGAACCTGTACATGATGATAATAAAATGTAGTTGGAGAGTTCGGATCTCTACGAAATTTCACTCACATTCCAATTTAATTCTGAATAATCTTTTGAATTAAATTATCTTTTTTTCGTTACAATTTGGGTTAAATATGAAATTTGAAGTTAAAGAGGAAGCAATTTTAGCTCTTATCTAAGGTTTGCCAATTGAATAAATTAACACAATAAGGTTTAAAAGTAATTATAATAATGTGTTTGAAAGGTTTTAAAATAATTTTGAAATTTATTTATTCCTCTTTAAATGTATTACGAGATGCCTTTAACATTTATAATTACAGTATTGATAGAAAATCAAACACAAGATACACAACAATAAATCACGTGCATTTTTTACGATGAGAATAACACTCAACATTTTTCATCCACAGAACGAACATTCCTACTTATGCAAAAGGAGGTATCTTAATTTGACATGAAACTTATTTATTCCCATTTCTACAGCTAAATATTATAACCTAAATATTTATTTTTTCAAAATATAAATACGGAGTGCGTGCAAGGCAATCCGCAGACATTTCAAGAAACATTCAAATATAAGCGGATTATAAAATGGGCACTTTATGCACATCTTGGCATAGAAAACATTTCATACAAAAACTCCCATACAAAACTCCCCCAAAAGTATGGCACAATGAGAAATAACTAAGAAAAATAATGCAAATAATACTGTTGTTTATAAACCTGCAGTACCCAACAATTCAATTTACGATAATTCCAGCTGCATTCCAAAGAACTAATGAGGGTTCGGTTCTTCCCCGACGCAGTGTTATTTTTCGTCAGTCATTACTAGCCTATATAAGTGGCTGCCGCACAGGAGTAATGCCAGTGGAAGGACCTGGAGGCGAGGGCCCCTGTCGGGGATGCTCTGCGCCTCCGCCGGGAAAAATTTTTGCATCCCGTTTATGCAACGGATTATTCAACTAGTAGATAAATAAAGATCTGGAGAAAAGTTGAGACCAAATTCATTACAAACCTCCCCCCGTACAGCAAGTCGTGTCTCCTCCTGTCGGGGAGACCGGGCCCCCCGTAGGGCAGACACTAGCGCCACTCCTGCTGGAGCATAAGATGGTGCACCAGAATCTTGAACTTTTGCAGTCACAGTACGGCTTCTGGCCGAAAGAAAACATTTCGTCGTCACCATCTACAATGAAGTACTTTCAAAGCGTATTCAGGAGGGGGCTTTGGGAGCTCAAGCCCCACTTCGGGTATTTTATCATATACTGTACAATATTATTTGCATTTAATTTTTTTTAATTTTCCGCCCTACTTTCCAAAAAAGTAATAATATAGTGACAGGTCAGACACACGTGTGTATTTACGGGAACGAATGGAAATAAGTGGCGGACAAATCGAAGTGCTGTTTCTTCCGTTCTTCTATCAGCTATCTACTACCTATACTCCGGGGTACTTTAAGTTGTTAATAAAATTTTTGCCCCTACATTTGCCTCCCAATCGCTGCTACTCTAAATAACCATGTGGAGATTTAAGCGTAAAATATAGCAATTCGTTTATAACCTTCAACAATTAGCTTCTCTTAGAGAGAAACGGAAATTCAGTTCACTGCAATTCCAATATCTTTCTGAATTGTTGACGTAATTCAACTGAAATTTTTATATTAGCTGCTCTATATATCTGGATTCGAAATTATGAAATAAAAATTGTGTCATGCAGTGCAAAATTATGTTATGTAAAATGTGAGCATGAGCAGTTAAAAATTATTTACTACCCTTATTTCCTCTTATTTAAATTTTAATACAATGCATCTCTAACTTATTGTCACAAATTATTGTAGGTTTCGTGCAATTGTGTTGAAAAATCTGCATATAAAAAAGCTAAAAACACGCGGAAAAAAGGGCAGTTTCTTTACGAAAATTTTATCTCCCCGAATATACGTGTTATTTTTACGAACTGTCATGCAATCATTGTACTCAGTAAAAAAATAAAGCCATTAATGAAAGTTACAAATCATTATAAATTTTTCTGCTATAAAACGGGTCGAGCCCAAATCATTTCCATCTTCATTGCTCTCTAGTTGGTCCTGTAAAGGCCTTTGTGACCGAATCTTTACTGTAAAACGTGAGTTCCTACAATTGAACGCCCCACACTTCCCCACAATTGATTTTGAACCATTGTACCCGTATTAACTCCATTTATTTTTGTATTTTACGACTTTTGCTTAATTTTCTTTACATGAGTGTATCTGACGATGTTAACGGTGAGACAAGATTCCCAAAGATTGTTGCAAACAAACAACTAGATAAAATATTCCTTTAAGAAATACAGAAGAAAATTTCAGCCGAGTGAAATATATACCTTCAGTTGATCCAATTGGGAGATCGACCATTAGGGCTCCTTAAAATTATTTTTAAAACTTGTATGAAGTTATTCGCATTTAGAAATAATTTGTATTGAACCTAATGTTATCACAAAAAGCAAGGATGAGAACCCTCTCACATTAACCAGTGCTAAAATACGCTATCAGTTTCAATTAAGGTTGCCTTATAAAAAAAATGTGTATCGATTCATTAAGAACATTCATAAAAAAATGAGTGTTGATAGTAAAGATATTATATACTGATAAAAAAATAAAGCGCAAAAAAATTTAAAAAGAGCGAAAATATTGTAATTTTATTTTCTCTCAGCAAGCAATTAATTGTAACATGATTTTTAATATTTCGTTAAAACAGTTAGTGATTTTTATTTCTCTATCCATATTTAAAATGATCCCGAAAATAAAGGCGTGCTGCAGAACTGGGCATCTCCATATCCGACAGGAACCTCAATGTTGGTTTTATGAATTCTTGCCAAACTCAGGCTTAAAACTGATAATCAGGACACTGCGATGAAATAGAGTTTAGCTTTTCTGAATTTTTACACTTTAAGACAAGATGCAGACAAATGTTGAAGTTCTTCCTCATCAGGTACTGTAGCGTAGAACATATCCGTCTAGGAGGAAATGAGAGGTGGCAAAACAGAAACTGCAGGTTCTATTCATAATAATTCTTTTAATTATGCTTGAAAGCAAACGACTTTAAGATATGAGGGGATAAAGACCACGGAAATGTCTGTGGTGCCTTCAGAAAAGAGAGGAGGAGAACAAAGACCAGCGGTATTTGAGCCAAAAAAGATATCTCTTTTATAAATGCATTCAAAAGCATTGAATTTCACTATGTCGGAACAAGACTCAAGCGAGAATTAACACAGCAGTCAAATAAACATAAAAAATATAGCTTATTTACAACTTCGGTACTGAAGATGAGTCAACCATAGTTATTCTCTGGCACTTCAAAACCTATTCAACACCAGAGACAATATTGGCTTTGGTTCGCCTAGTGTTGACGTTCATTTTAAATACTTGAGAATGAATGAGAGGATCAAATCAGCTAAGATTGACGAAGAGAAGCAGACATTTATAATTGAATCCACACTACATGAAAAGCGAGCTGTGGCTCTTTTTCTCTTAGAAGAGAAAGGATGCAGGACTCAATTATCTTAAGCTTTAATTGCCGAAAAAACTTTACCTAGCCAAAATTCCTTGGCAGGTTGATAAATTATATTAGATAACTCCACCATCGTAAACGTCCCATCGAAATATTCTTCAACCAACAAAACGAATTCATAAACACTTGATGAGGCATAAATTCCCAAAGGCTTGCAATGAAATTTCATCAGCTTTGTTTCACTGACTACAGAATACGAACTTCATAGGTGTTACGGTACTCATATGTATAGCTGATGGGTGTAAACGCTGAAGCAAAAGACACCACACTGATGATTGTTCTTTAATGTTGTTGGCTAAGTAACACCCCAAGCAGATAGAGTTCCCAATCTGGAACAATCTTTTATTCCCCGGACCACGTGCTTGCATGAATTGAAAAGAAAATGAGACCATCGTTTGGGAAGAAATTCTTTCCGGGGAGAGTTTTCAAACTAAACAGAGATTATCTCGATTATGATTGAAAAAAAATCAGCATCATTATCAAAAAGAACCTGCAAGATCGCATTTGTAATTCGTCCCGACAAAGATTTCTTTATAAGGAAACAAAATAATAAAATATTTGTATAAAGAGAACCCCTACAAAGATCTGAGGGAGGTGAGTGAAAATACGTTGTGAAGAGAATTAAAAATACCACGAACAGTAAGCTTAGAGTCGTGACTGCAGGGTTTAACGTGAACCCTCTAAAGTTTCATATTGTACAAAATTACTGACGAGGCATTTTGGAACGAATTACGAGAGCGTTGACAAATAGTTTTTCTGTAGAAACATTTTACAATCAGAAGCTCATGGACAGGAAAAGTGGAAAGAAAATAATCAGGCAGACACAGACAATATTTAGTGCGATCTTGCAGAAATATCGCTAAAAGAATCTGAATATATTTTTTAAAGTAAAAATATATAGCTTTTTTTTCTATAATGTTGCGCAAAAATTATGTCTTGTTTTCCCTAAAAAATTTGACTTATTTATTTAGATTTCAGAATGTTACAAAACTAGCCATCTCCAAAAACAAAACTTTAAATACTCCCCTTCTTCATACCTCATTTCTATAAATTATATACTGAATCACACTGCCAAAATGTCCTACAGTCATTTTTTAAATCTCACTTTGACTAGATATCAAATCAAGATTCTACTAATCTTGATTTCCTATTTTAACAGTTATTAAAAATTAACTGGATAAAATCCTACTGTTTTCATGCTGAATGATATTGGGGATTCTTTTAATGGACTCCCTTTAATTGCTAACAAAATTGTTGCTGAGATTGGTTGGACAAAAGCGGATTGCGTATGTGCCAAAGAACGCAATGGACGACTTTCCGCAAATTAATTTCGACGGATATTCGGTTTCAAAGGAAACTTTGTAAAACTTGATGTTTTGGTTCACTTGGATCTGAATTTCTGCGTGGTGTAAAGCGGGTCGGTGATAAAACATTAAAACTATATATGTGGAAATTCGCTTACTCTGGTTGTGATGGTACCTTTTCGTTTTTGATTGATAGTATGTATTAGTGCTGCGTTCTTACAAGACTTGCGTTGTAGCATACATTTTCAAGCAAAATAAGAACAGGACAAAGAGATTTTAGAAGGGATTTCAAAAACGTTCATTACATAACTAATATCCTTAATGCTGCTTTGCATTATAGATAAAAAGTTTATTCCTTTTCAGTTAATCAAACAAGGTAGACGTTTAATTTTTCTTGTTGTCGGTGCGGTGGACATGGGCATTAAAGACGAACTATAAATGAAGAAAGATAAATCACAGTGGAAGACGCACTGCTCCACGACTCCAGAGATTCCGAATTAAATTCCAGAGCAAAGTCAAAGACTTAAAATCGGAAGAGAAGACATCAAATTACTTCCACTTTCATTGCTGGTACTATACTTTCTGACACTAGAGCTGTCGAAATCTTGATCTATACTGCTGCTACGTACCACGTCTAAGAAGTAGATTTTTTTTCAAATTTGAAGGCCATCTATGATGCCTCTCTCCGTGCGATTAACACCGGTTGTAGGGAAGAAAATAAGGCTCAGCAAATATGGAGTAAAAGAACTCGGTTGCTTAAAAATATATTATACAGTCGAAATATGCTTCGAAATTTATCAGATAGGCTCAATGGTAAAGCTAATTATAGTTTTACATTTGCAACTGATAAAACTACAATAAAAGATATTATTTATATACCAGTCATTGAAGCTCATTTAACTCTCTAAGCTCGGCTCGAGAGAGAATTTTTTTACCTCAAAGCCCGGGGTAATTTTTCGTTCACAGAAACAGAATGGAATCGTCCTTTCCTTCACCGCAATGCCAGAAAGAGGGACGCCCGCTGAGCTGTCATTTATCAAAAATGAAAGGAGAGCCATTGATGGTCATTTGCGGTTAGAACTATCGGCACTGGACAAAGTATTGTGAGTGAAATGCTTTTCGGGCTACTGATAAGAATTCTACTCTATTAGTTTAGGAGGAATCTCGATTAGCTTATCTAAATGCTTTCAAAGAAATATTTTTTACCCAGTCATTAAAATTTCCGTAGGTTCTCGCACGGTCTGTGCTATAAAATTTGGCTTATTTTAAAAATAAAGCGAAAACATAAACTTTGACTAGTTATTATTCATTTATGCGATTGACAGATAATTCTGGTAAGTAGATCTTATCAGTAAAGACACACTTATAGAGCGGACAAATAAACTAAAAACTATGAAAAAAGCAACAAATCCGTCAGGGGAAAAGGTGGTTGCTTTTATCACTCGGAACATTCTTTAACTTCAGACATTTTACAAAGAAAAGGAATCATTTATCTCGGGAGCTCCAAGGAGAAATGTGAACACACAAGCAATGCTTTCTGAAACAGCCTTCTTTTATCATCCAGGCAGTCAGTCTTTTTTCAGCAAAAAATAGCTCATCATCAATATCTCAAAGATACGTCATCTCATTTTTGGACAGCTCTAAATGAGTGTTCACCAAGAAAATGAGAGAATTACCCTAAAAACAAGTTTTTATAGATATCAATGCGAGAAAAATGCGGTGTTTATGTTGGAAAAGTAAAGGAAAGAATGAATTATAAACAAAAAGAGAGACCTTCTTTTTCGAATATCGGTAGGCTATTCAGGTTTATTCAAGTATGCAATGTGTGCACGCCCCCAACACCTTAATTAGCATTGTATTGTTATTGAAATTAATTAATTTTATTTTTCAAATATTTCATGAAAAGAAACGCACTTAGAGCACATTAAAGAATCAAGTAATTCGATTAATTAGAAAAAATGTTTTGAAAAATAATATCTTGAAATTGCAAGCTTATTTTTAAATATTAAGAAAAGAAAGCATCTGTTTTGGTTCTTATTTTGTCTTGTAAAACGATTAAGTCATGTATTATACTAACTTTGTGACAAATTAACCTCGTTTGTGTATATGTGAGGCACAGTTAAATGTGGCGTTTGTGGCTAGCAAAACTGTAAATACCGTTGTTGAAAAGGTTTAAAATTTGATTATTAAAAATTATTATTTTTGTAACGAAATATATTGATAGTTTAATATTTAAAAATAAATCTCTAATTTTAAAATGCCGTGCGACAGTTAACCTCTCTTTCCCCCTTCGAATTTTCACTTCTGAGAAGGTAATGAAGTAAAGATAACACCAAGAGAATCTCCGTGCAATTATGGAGTCTTAAAAAGTATATCTTCTGTTTTACAGTTAATACACAATTAAAACAAAAAACGCATTCCTGGTGAGAAAAATTTGTACAATCTATAGCTCAAATGTTCATCATTTTATTCATATAGAGCGAAAAATCTTACTGAGACTAAGAGATACTATTGTGCATATCTGTTCCGAGTTCTCGTAAGAGACCCAGAGCGATACTGGACTGCAAATCTGGACCCGTAAAATCCTCAAAAATTTTTATGTTTCCACCTCATTCAACCGCTACGTTGTGCAAACCCGCATTTATTTCTTAGAACTCATAACTTAATTCCATCGCCATTTTCCTGCTGAATTTCGTTTTTCTCCATCCTTTTAGACCTTATTTGCCTCCTATTTTAGTCTCTCCTAGTTGCAGCACTGTAGCTTTAATGAAAATACGGATCCGGACACGGAAAACATCCTTATACCAAAATACCACACCACACTAGCGTTTCGCAGTGTTTTCCGCTTAAATTTCTTACACAACTTGTTCCCCCTGCTTTAATTAGCTCCCCGTTTTCTAATTCATGTATTTTTAAATCTCTTATTCGAATTTGTAAACGTTAATTTAATTAGAAGCCCATTCATTAGCCAGATGTGGATGTGCATCGGACGTATATACTAAATTCAATATAGCGTTTTCAGCAAAAAATTAGAACTCGCACAACACCAGGAAAGTTTTTTAAAAATCAGATGCATCTCAAGCGGTTTCTAATTTTACAATCATTGAAACAATAAGTGTTTTTTTAATTGAATTTAAATATGTCTAGAATTTAACTTTATTTCAAAATCTTATTTAGAGGTCTTGTTTGCAGTTTTTAGCTTATGTTTTCCAGCAGTTGATTTTAACAGTAATTATCAAATCCTGGTAAAAAATATGATGTTTTGAAATATAGATTTAATTTGTTTCCTGTTTTCAACCACTTCCGCATTTTAACTATGGCGTCTGCTATTAGTGACTGATTAAAGATTACTTGTTTATGAATATATATTAAGATTATACCAATATTGATTTTCAATTTTCACAGTTATTAAAAATTAACTGGATCAAATCATGCTATTGTTATGTTGAATGATATTGGGTTCTTTTAATGGACTACTTTAATTGCTAACAAATTTGTAGCTGAGTTCAGTTGAAAAAAACCACATTGATTTTTTTTGTCAAAGAACTCAATGTAACGACTTTCAGCAAATTATTTTCGATGGATATTGAGTTTCAAAAGAAATTTATAAAATTTTATGTTTTGTTCCACTTGTATATGAATTGCAGTGTCGTGTATAGCGGATCGTTGACAAATCCTTAAAAATATATATGTGTGAATTCGCTTGCTCTGGTTGTGATGGTACTGTTTGGTTTGTGACTGATGGTATGTTTTTGTGCTTAGTTCTTACAAGACTTGCTTTATAGCACATCTTTTTCTTACAGAATGAGAAAGGACAAAAAGTTTTTAGCCGGAATTTCAGAACTGCTCATGTGATATCATACATCCTTAATGCTGGATTTCATTATAAAAGAGAATGTCATTCATTTTTAGGAAATTAAACGTAGGTAACTATAAGGACATAACATTTAACGTTTCAATGCTACTTATAACCTGTGAAGTATTTTCGTTGTAGATGAATCTGTAGATAAACTAGAAGAACGAGAGAGAAAAGAGACCATAATCAATGTCTCTCCTTTGTCTACTAACCGTAGATGAACATAAGAACATTTTTCTGAATATGAGTTCTGCAATAGAATCTAGTAATGAAATCGCAGAATTCATTCTTCCAACTAACAACCAGAGCCTGGACAGCAGACATCGGAAATGCTTTCATAAAAATTCGTTTGAATAATGAGGAAAGCATATCTATTTTCTTCGGAAAGGAAATTATCTGGAGACAGCCAGTAGAGACGTATCCGATGATAAAATTGCATGTGAGCATATGTCAAGTCTACCGCCACGATGTGACAATGTAGACATTCAGCGTTATCTCTTGCACGATAAAAATTTATTCGGAACTTATAAGAACTCTCATTTCAGAATAACGATAAAGATTAAAATTCACAGAGAGCTTTATCCCCGTAGACGTTGAATTTTTCTTGTTGTCGGTGCTGTGGACCTGTGCATTTAACGACGAACTGTAAATGAAGAAAGATAAATCACAGTGGAAGACCCACTGTTCCAAGACTCCAGAGATCCGAATTCCATTCAAAAGCAAATTCAAACCTTTAAGAATTGTAAGAGAAGTTATATAATCCTTCTGATTTTCTTTGCTGGAACTATACTTTCTGACAGAACAGCTGTTGTATACTTGAACTATATTACCGCTATGAACCACTTCTGCAAAGAATAACAAAACTTTTCAGATTTCAAAGCCATATCTGACATTTTTAAGTGGATTAATCGCGATATATAGAGAAGAATATATAGAGAAGGAAACTACAATAAAATATATTATTTACATACCAGTCCCTGAAGCTCATTTAAAGGACATAATTTAAATGTTAACAGTTGATGTATTTACGAATTAACAAGGATATTTACAAGAAGCAAAATTATAATGTTTTGAAACTGTAGATATCATAATTAATAATCTCAGGCCTTATTAAAGTTCGAAAATGTTTTTCGGCTTGAAAATTTCTATGGGTTAAGATTGAATTTGAAATATTTTTACCATTGCGAAAGCTACTATGACATCGCTTAAACAATCAATGAAATTTCCACCAATTGTGCTTCGGAAGGGGACCGCTTAGATATACGGTGTACAGTACCAGTAGACACTTCTGATGAACCCAAAAACTTTTTGATCATCATTGGCAATTATCCTCTTCGTATTACCGCTCATTTTCTTAAATATATAAATAATTTTGTCGGTTTATAATATATTCAACCCAAAAAGAACGTCATTCGAGCTAAAAACAATATTGCAAGACATGACCTCGAATTAGAGTTTACATATAAATTTTCGGAGATTATTAATGAAAACAGGGATAAATTGGAGCCTAATTTTTTTATAAATGAAAATAAAAGGTGTTGCTGAAAGGTTCAATAGGCAAACAATTGAAAGTGTTAAGACTATATACACTAAATGAAAGAAGCTGCTTCCATTATTAGAGGTTGAGTTAGGAAACACTGTTAATTATTTGAAAAGCTGATTTTCCCATTAAATTTGCTAACGGGAAAGCCCCTTTAAAATATTATAATAGTTCAAAAAATAACGATAATAACAATAAATATTGCATTTCGACAATAATAACGAAAGATAAGATTTCTTAAAAAATTATTTTAATTACCAAGTCGTATAATTCGGAAATAAATATATCGAAATTCGGGAAAACCGAAATTTTAAAGGAATAATGCATAGTTTGTTTAATTATAACATATATTGAGCATTTTGAAGTGCTATCATATACCTGAATAGCACAAAAATAAAATGAAATTTCAATATTTCATATAAAAAAGCGAATGTATTATTTTAAAATATTACAAATTGGTAAACCATTTAAATCACATTTGATAAAAATTTTGACAATCATTTTAAATTTACCATTTTCATCTCGAGGAATCTTGAATAATAAGTATTTTAAAGATATCATCAATGTTTTTCCTTACGTACTTGTCCTAATTCCACTATATAATAAATTAAAACAAAATAAGATATACAGGATATATAATATTGTACAATAAAATTTCCATTTATCCATATTAAAGATCCAACATGGCGTAATTTAAGTTGGGCTTCGTTGGAAATGTTAGTTAATTCCGATCTCCACAAATGAGGACGCTGCTTTCGTTTATCACACGCTTGCGTAAATCCTTTCTATTTCTTCCTCATTAATTGCATCAACAAGTCAATAATAATGCTTACCATGAGTCGTCTTAACAATGATACATTGTTAGCAAATATGGAGAAAAGTGAACAGGTTATTTAGAGGATATCATATTCCTGAAGAGAGGGGAGGGATATGGTCTCCATTAAACAACCTGTCCAACTATTTCCAGTATTGTGTTGTTGCGCAGATTCAGCTCTTGAAACTTGTTTGCTTTCGTGGGTTGTGGTGAAGCCGGGATACAGTACTTTAAATTTCTTTCAGCTCCATTGCTGTTCTTATTTTTCTGCTATATCGAACACGAGAAATAATCCAATCATAGAACTTTTTGCTTCCTCGCATTGTTACATTCAAGTTTTCCTATCACAGCTCTAACAAAAGGTAATAACACTAATTTTCGTTTACCAGCCCAGAAATAAAATTCCAGGCTTTATATTAAAGAAACAATAATTATCCATATCGTCAGTTGAAGAAAAAAAATTTAAAATTATATATAGAAAGTACTTCAATATTAAAAGTGGTAATCCTACTTTTATACATTTTCAAATCTTTATTGTTCACTATGAGAAGGTTGTATCTCATTTTTACATGAACCTTATTTATTCCCGTTTGTAAAGCTATTTAAATATTTATTTTTTTCTAAATATAAATACAGAGTGTGCAAACAATCTATAGACCTTTTAAGAAACATTACAACATAAGCGGATTATAAAATGGGCACTTAATGCACATTGGTGGTGTTCTTTTCTTTGGTATAGAAAAAATTTAATACAAAAACTCCCAGTCAAGTGGCACTATAAGGAGCAACTACCAGAAAAAATGAAAATTATACTGTTATTTATAAACCTGCAGTACACAGCAGTTCAATTTCCGATTACTTTAATTGCTTTCCAAGCCATTGTTGAGGGTTCGGCTCTTGAACGATGCAGTGTTACTTTTCATCAATTGTAACTAGTTTATAATAAAAGAGGTTACCCCATTAGATCGTGCACATGCTCCGGCTTCTGGACGGTACAAAAAATCTCTTCTACATCTTCTACATTCAAGTACTTCCACATCATCATGTTTTAAGATTCTACGATAATATGATCTTCATAAAGGCAGTTGAAAACCATCGGAAGCGTGTTTTTTCTTGTCAAAGCAACATTGATTAAGATTAGGTGATAAAGCAGAAATGCTACTAGGTTGTGTAACAATTTATAAGATTTAGAATTTGGAGGGCCGGAATAATGCACAATTTCAAATACAAACATGTGAAATTATGATGACGTATGTTTGAAAACTCAGAGAGATAGCCTCTAGTTTAATATGACGGTGGCTCTAATTCAGATGTTTTTGAATTAGAAGTTGATAATTGTTTAAATCTGCTAAAGAGATTATCTCAAAAGGAATGCTTGTAAAAGGCAACAGTTTATTCAGCGCATTACTAATATATTTGTAGCGTTTAAAAATGCGCGTTTCAACAATAATCAAATTAAGTAACACTACGTTATAATTTTGTTTCTTCAACATTTAGAAAAACAATTGTATAAATAAGGAATCACATACGACATTTCGGATTTCGAGGTAACGATATCTGGTGTTTATCTGCATGTGATTACGATTTTATTCCTTTGAAAAATTTTAATCACTTAGTATATTTATAATGAAAGGTGGATCTAGAAATCCGATAATGGAGAGGGTCGGACTACTGTGGAAAGAAATTTCCATGTTCTTAAATCTTAAAAATTAAGATTTACTGAATTAAAATAATACATTCTAATGCTTAATGTATAAATGTTTTGTTGTTCTTAAAAATGTGTGTGTAGAACAATAATCTTAATTAGTAACACTACATAATCATTTTATTTGTAGAAAAACAATTAGAGATCTAGAAAATAATTTGTTTAAAAATAAGGAATCGCATGATACATTTCGGATTTCGAGACGTTCTACGGTGCTTAATCTGCATAATTGCGATTTTATTTTTTGTTAAATTTTCATAAATTACTATATGTGACCATGAAAAGAAATTTCAGTATTTTGAAATTTTAAAATTATACATGTTCTTAGGTTATGCACATTTTTTATAATTATTCTATAGGAGAAATTTTTCGCCCTGCGTTGTCATTAAATTAATATTATCTGTTCTCTCGTGCGTGTTCATGAAAATAAGAAAGAAACTTGTTTGATTTGAAAAAAAGCCCAAATAAGAATCTTGTATAATACCAAACTGCCTGAAAATTCCCAATTATAATAAATTATTAATAATTTTAAAAGTATGTGACTTCATATAATCAATGTTAATCTTTTCAGAATGAAAGAGTTCAACACCCTGATTACATACATTTTGTGCATTATCCTTTTTAAATACATTAATAAATGAGAACAAAGAAAAAGTTTTCATTAAAAGGTATAAACGTACTCATATGTTAAGTAAATCTTGGATATGTGTAGAGAAATCTAAATCATTCCAAAATTGGTATACAAATTAATTCTATGCTTTAAATACTTATCTGTATGAACATTTTTTTGCTTATATGTCTTTCTGTCAGATCCACAAACACTGGCATTCGTTTTGGATCAGTTTTGAAATTATTCACTGTGAATAAGATATCTCTCGAAGTAGGAATGTTGATAGCAGGAAGAAAATGCCAAGTGTCGGGAAGAAAACATCAAATTTACTATCGTTTTCGTTTTTTCAGGATATGTTTCTGAAGTAAGCCAAAGGTTTTTTTCTGCCTCTCTTTTCTGAGGCTCGTATAAACCTAGAACCCTGTTTATTTTGCCTGTGTTAGTATTTGAGTTTAATACCCTTGAAGCCCAACATATGATAAAATAAAGAACAAACAAAAAAATAATAGCATATTTTGAATATTTTTTATTCCTGAGTAAAATCTTTTTGCAAAAGAATTTATGGAAAGGCATAGCTTTAAATTTCAACAGGAATGCTGTATGATATGACAGAAGATTTCGAAATGATTATTGTTTTAATATCTGACTACGAGTGAACGAATATTTGACAAAGCTCTTTAATATGAAATTTCGTTTCATTTTCTGGCTGAATATGCTTCAAAACAATGATTAATATCAGTCAGGAAATTTTATGTCACTTGAGATTCAGTAAAATTTGGTAATTTTGGTAAAAAAGAATGGGTGAAATTAGAGCAGAAAGCAAACCACTCCAGCAGAAATTCCATATATTCAAATTATTTCTCTGCACAGCACATTTACAGCTATGGTGAAGGCAATGAACTAGGATCTAAGAAAAATTTAGAAAATTTATGGAAAGTCGAGTATTTCCTTATTCAAGTTTTCACAAAATGCATAGGTATAATCAACATTGGCAGCTCTAAATAAAAGATTATTGATCTAAAATCTATATCTCTAATTAATTGCCTTTCTTACATTTACGACAAAATATATACAAAATTTCAAGGAAATATATGGTAATGTTTTGAGATATTATATTTTGCATGAGTAGCATTTGACAAAATATAAATTTTGCAAAAACGCACTTAAAGTTTTAATTTGCTTTTCAATAAAAATATATTTATTTAACTACTTTTTAAATTTGCCGCATTTGTAAGATATCTCTTCTTTATTCAGAATCTTATCACATTTTTTCATTCTGTGTGACCGTAATTTTTTTCTAGTGTTTTTTGTTCCTGCCAAAGACCGTCTCTTAGAAGTGACGATTATATGGTTATCAAGGTTAAGATATTATTTCAATGGATATATTGGCCAGTAACTATTCCCAGTTCATGAAATACCCTTTTAAGACCATAAAATTAATCATTAAACAACAATTCAGCTATCGATGTCAACAAACGTGAATTTTGTAACTCCAGAAATGCGCATTTTGGCAAAAATGTCCATAGCAGCTTGTCGAAACTCAAAATCAAATTCAAATTAGCATGGCTTGCAGATAGATTATATAATTAATTGAAATAAATAAAAAGCAAATTAATTTATACTTCAGAGTGCGTGTATTTGGTATAACGAGGGAAAACAGAAAACTTCCGGTTTCGTTTCTAACTACCGTGTTTTATAAAAAATTCTATATAACCGTTTCTATTCATCGTAAAAATAAAATAAACCCAGAATTAGGAAGCTAAATAAATGGGCTTTCACCCTCTCATACCGATCGAGGCGGTCTAAAAACTTCCCCCTAACAGCGACGAAGGCCGGTCTGAGGCGGTTGACTTCTTTTGATCGGAGGTGAGGTTCTGAGATCGATTAGGAGTTAAGCGCTGTGGGGTTCTAATTATCCTAGCCAATCATAGCCCATTTCCGTGCGCCTTCAGGGAAGGTTATAGTAGGGGTGGTGTGGTGAGGTAAATGTTCACTCAGGTTGGGAGAGTCCAATTCACGTCGTATCCTCCCTAATAGGCTCGGTTTTAAAGGGACTAGAAGAAAAAAGTCGCCTTCTGATTAAAAAGTTAATTTAAAACCATTAAAAAATGTGAATTTCGACCCAAAACCGTCTCTTAAACGTAATCAGATACCTTAAAATATTATGACCTATACACTATTGACGAAGACTGAACATTTCACTTGCAAGAAAGATATTATTTTACACAGGGTGAGTCTATACTCCAAATATGATCCAATAGCTAACTTCTAAACTTATAGAGATAGGTATAAACTTCCATTTAGAAACATGCTTAAGCATATGTAAAGAAATTTACTTATTTACTTAATGTTGCTGGATTCTATTACCGTACTGATGAAATAAATAGTCTAGATTTTGAACCCTATTAGTCATAATAAACAAAATATTCTTCACACTCTTATATTTTAAATATGAAACGATCCACGCTTCTACAGCTAAAACTGGCCGAGTTATAAATCTTTAAATTTATTAGTTTTAAGTAATGTACCGCCAGTTGAAGCAAGCGCTGCCCGTTAATTGTTTTATCTAGGTAGCCATTTAAATTGTCTGAAACAATGTTATTCAAAGATTCAAATGTCAGTCAGTTTCTGTTTATTTTTAATGAGGGGAAAATCTAGGTTTAGTTGAATTTCTATCAAAAGTACCAAATGAACGACAACAATTGTAGCAAGAACGTTACCTTTATGCAGAACAACATACTTAAGTTTCTCTTCATCTGCACTGAAATTTATCATGATACTAGTGAAAGATAAATAATCTATAAACACAGAAATATCTCCACAGTGTATAAGTGATTTTCTTAAGAATAGTGCCAGGTAATTTATTTTCTTCAAATTCTAAATGTTAATAAAATGTGGTTCATGTAGGAATTTAGTTTTTATTTTTATGACGTGATCCTGAGAGTTAAGCACTGACTTTTGATTAATTTTTAAAGAGAACCAAATTATTTAAATCACGTTGAGAAAATTTTTGAGCTTCAAAATTTTGTCCTTGGTTGTGTACCTCTTTTTGATTTCATTATTGTTTCATTTTTCAGAGTCAGATGATAAATCAAAGGATATACGGGGAAGAAGCACAGATAATTCAAGGCTCTGCGATACGGGTCAATTAGCTAAATTGATTTCTGAGTATAAAACACTTTCTTTTTTTCACTAATGTAGCCTTTTATTTTGGTTAACTAAAATTAGCTTTGATCATGATTGGCTAGCTCTCTATAGAATTAAAATAGCAAATGAAAGATATTTTATTTTGTCTTGAGTGCATTAAAGAAAATGTTAAACATTCTATAACATGCTTTATGGGGTGGCCATTTCTTTTCCTGGTCGGCAACGTTCTCGCTAAAGTAAAAACTATGTGACATTTTAATGAAACTGGTTAGCTCCATTGCCATTTCCTTTTCAACGCGTACACCAAAAATATAGGAAAATCAGTCTTGATTTTTATCAAAAATTCTTGAAGGAATAATGCTATAATAAACATCAATAAACAAACGAAATAGAAAAGTGTGATCTATGCAATATCAATAAATGAGAATAATAAATATGTGTTATCATTACACATGGGCGAGAAAAACAAGCTAAACAAACAAGAAACGAGTAACGAAGATAATAGATTCTCTAGTATGAAATAATAATAACATGACCTAATAATAATTTTATAGTTTAATTTTAAAATGTTACTTATTGTAATATTCTATTTTATAGACATTGCTGCATTTCACTCAGAAATTAATTTTAAATTCTATTAAACTCGGATTTTATTGAATAATAACTCACATTAATTTTATTAAATAGCCTCCTTCCCCACATTTTTGGGTTATAGAAAAAACGAATGCCATTTTTTTATGAAATGCGTCTCATGTACTAAATAATTTCTGACATTTAGAAAATCCAGTGTTGGCCTCTGGTCTTCTGAACTCTATCTTGAACAAAGATAGACTAAGCAGTAAAAGAGGGATTTGCTCCCAACAACATTTCAAATTCTTTATCTGCCCATCGTATTGCGCTTTGATCAAGATATGATAATGGATTGCATCCCCCAGTGCCAGAAAAGCTAACAAGAACCCACATTTAATTCTGTATAATTGCACTGCTATTATAACAATATGCAGCGCTTAGTAAAAGAAACGGTAGGATGGAACACGTCACAAAAAAAGAAGAAAACAGATTTTCAATTTATTTGTACCATAATTATTATCAGTAAACTGTGGTTACGCATAAAAGCCATGAAGTAAAGATTAAAATTGTTTAATAGATGAAGAAAGCGACAAATGTATGAACGATGCCATTGGTTAGAGAATATTTCTTTATGCAGATGAATGGTGCAGCAAGATGACACCAACCTTGCTTTTATATTTAAACACTTGTTGACAATAAACTGGGTCAAATCTCCTTGTTTTCAGGCCGAGTGAGCTGAGGTCCTTTTATTTGCTATTCTTTTATTTTTTTAGTTTTTCGTCACTTCCTCGTTGCAAGCCCTTCCAATTTCTAAAGTCATATTATCTAAATGTTGTTGGATAAAGTTTTGCCTTTTTTTGTCGTAGACCCACAGGAACAGACTTTCAGGCTCTATTTTTCGACGGAATTTCAATTTCAAATTAACTTCTGAAAATTGGATGTTCTATCTATGTGGACATGAAACGCTCATTTGTAAGCAGAGGTCGGCAGCAAAATCCTTAAAACAATGCTCATTTCGGCCGCGCTGGTTCTGAATGTACTGCTTGGATTGTAATTTGTCGTGCTTTCACGTGCTCAATACGGACAAGATATGCTTTTCATTTTTTTTTTAGTTTTAGAAAAAGGACAAAATAATTTGAAGATGGATTCTAAAGACGCTCATGAGGTAAAGCAGGGTTTTCAGGAGGCCCGTGTTGTGTATCCTGTAAGATCACGCATGCGCAGAACGAGATCAGTAGAGGATAACGGGATGTAGTTGATACGCCGGCGTCGGTAAAAGTACAGTACAACCCCGGTTAAATAAACTAAAGGGAGGCAAGCCGTTTCGGATAAAGATGTTTTTCGAATAAGCCATGAATATCTATTACTATTTTGCATCTTATTACAGTAAATTCTGAAAAGTTTTGAGTGTAAAACAAATTCAAAACTCTCCTTATAGCGTATACTTAAGTTTTTTTTATTAAATTTAAAATTACAGGAGGTATACCAACATATAGTTACTATAGTTTATAGCACATGAATTACTCATTTAGAAACTCAATAATTTTTGTTTGTTTATTGCGTTCCTCGTAACGTTTTAGTACAGCAATGCCCAGTCATCTTTCTATTCGAGATTATTCCTGTGCATTATAGTACGTGTTTTTTGGTTTGGGGATTTTCGAGGCATTTCGGTTTACCGAGTCTTAACTTTACTTACATTTGTACGATCTTCCTGCTCATGCCTATTTTTCGCAGCTTTACTTAAAATTAGTGGTCAATAATACTGTAATGCATTAAAATAAATATAATTTTTTCCCGGCTGTAAGATGTTGACTTATTTTTCATCAACTTGTGAAAATGAACTATTGCGTCTGTCTTTTGCATTGGCTAAAGGAATGTTTGTTTCTTTAGATGAATAATACTTCAAGATCTATTTAATGTTAATAATAAAATTGATCAGATACCACTATTTTCATGCATAATGAATTTCATTTCTTTAGAATATAAACTTATCGTCACTTCCCTCACTGGAGTCCTTGTAACTACTAG
>BGPR01005361.1:4700-23522 GCA_013235015.1 Araneus ventricosus
ATGTCTACTTTCAGCCTCACCATGTCGATATGAATACAATTTCTAAAAAACACAACAAGCTAGATGCAATACGATATACGTTTATTACCAGAATTGAAGGTATATGTCACTCTTTGTATCATTTATTAAATGATGGACGATGCGGTCTCTCTATTCGTGGGCATGCGAATAATATATTCCACAAACGCAACAAGCAAGCGAAATGAAGCTTGGTAAGTCGTGTTAACATCAAAATTGACGAACTCTTTCAAATTGTCAACCCAATAGGTCAAATGGAAAAGGCCAAAAATATAAAAATATATACTCGATTCTCATCACTGTAAGACGAAACTAAACAGAAAACGCTGAATTAATGCGAATAAGTCAAGGCAAGAATATTCTCGCTGATTATTTTTATTATAACCGTTAGTTTAAAATGTTAATCAATTAAGAAAGGTTTTCGAATTTGTTTCGTTAATTTAAATGTATTTTCAGAACTTTTTGTCTTAATGAAAAATAAAAAGCTTAACTGCTGTACATTATCATCAGTAGGCACTTTTGTATCAAATACGGCTAGTAATTAACTCAAAATAATGAATAAGCATTTAGATTTCGCCTAAATTTAAGAAGTATTTGGTTTATCTCAAACGTATTTGGTACATAGAAGTTAAGAAATTATTTTTAATGCTGATCCATTATGAATTTATGTTATTTTTTGCGAATATGCATTCATGCAAACCCTGACGTTTCTCTTTCTCATAATAAATACCGAACACTGTTTGTCTCTTTGTTAATGGATGCGTCGTGTTGAAACTAATGACAGCCTTACAAATGGTGTCTCCAATTCAGTCTCATTATTTACCAAAGGTTGATATGTTTTTGTGAAGAAAGAGAGAGTTTTTACTATGGTTCAAATAGTGAAATAAGCTTAAAATATTCCTTAAAATGATTTTAATTATCTATTTACATAGAAAATTATTCTAAAAGCTTAAAAATTAAACTTGAGAAAAAATGTTTTATATTTTGGAAGCATTATATCTGTGGAAAATCAGATTTAACTTTAAAAGTAAAATCATTTTGTACTGAAATTGTGCTGTAAATTTGAACAAAATTTAAAGGAGTATTCGAAAGATTCTTGGAACCGATTTACTGCATCTCAAAGTTTTTTAAACGATAATTAGTACTCTGTTCTTTCCAAATATAGTGATTTGAAAACTGTTAGAATAATGTAGAAATGTTTCTATACTAGGAAGACATGGATATTAAAATATCATTTAAAAAGAGTACTAGTTATTCACAGACATATGTTTATGGTTTTGAAATCTTTAGTAAATAATTGATTTTTCTGTTCAAACACAGTTTTTGATTTTACGCTTTCAACCGTTGCAGTTCATGGCTAACATAGTATTTTAAATACAAAAAAAACAAAGTAGAATATGGACATTTTCGTTAGTTTAGGGGAACCTCATGTTTTGAAACAAAAATTTTTAAATCACGATTTTCATCTTCTATTCACATATTTTTTTGCAGAAAACAGTCATATTAAAATACTACAGATAGATAAAAATCATCTGAATTTTAATGCGTCTCACTATGAAATTGTCCTCTAGATTTTGATTCATCCATTATACATTGAAATAACCACGCGATTAGAAAAAAAATCAAACAAATCGTGTAAAATGCACCAACAGATGCAATACAATATTATACAGAAGTAGATTCACTGGAAAACGAAAGAGAGATTCAAGAAAATCAATTCTTGAGAACCTCTAAAATTCTAAGAAATTCATTTTCAGCGCTGCTTATCCGGAAATTTCTTTAAAGCCTGTAGTAAAATTTCATCTATATTTTCTTGCTGTTTTCTGTTTAAATTCCAAACGATAAAAGTTAAGCATGGAAATATATTCATTCGAAAGAAACGGTAAGTTGTTTACAACTTTCGAAAAATTCCTGGAATAAATTCGAATGAAAATGCATCTCTTGAAATTTCAGTGAACTGCATTTAGTTTCAAAAATTGTTTGATTAATTTGTTTTTATTTCGAAACAAAATATTCGCTTGTAATTTGATGATAGCCAACAAAAGACTCATTTTTCCAAGAATTCCTTAATTTTCAGCATTTTTTTATTTGTAAAATGATTTTCCTTTAAGACAAGTTATACTTCAGAAAAAACTGCAGCGTCAAGAAGAAAGATAATATTAACAAAAAAAATGCTTTTCAGATTGAAAGATAATTAATTTTGCGTATTCTTGAGATATTTAAAATTTCTTCATTTTTTTTTGCTATCTAAAATAATATTTTCCCATCAGATCAGTACTCTTGAAAATAATTGAAAAAATATGACAAAGGAGTTCTAATTAAACTTTGTTAAAAAAAAGATGAATTGATTCAAAGGAAATAAATTTTCTATTCTTTTTCTCCGAAATGTTTTCTTGAACTTCTTTGACGCCCCCGACATAAACGTAAAGAATGAAAAAAATAATAAATTTAATTTTTATTCAAACTAAATGCAGAAAACAGAACTAAATAAAATTATAAGTATAAGTAATGATCACGTCATAAAATGCGTGTAGAAAAATTAAGCCTAAATCGTTAAGAATTCTTAAAAGATAAATATTTCTGTATTGTTGATCTGTATTGAATACTTTTGAGAACAGACTATACTAAATTTTCGTTATTGAGATGGTCTGTTAATATCACGGAATACCCATTTGCTTGATTCGCCTGATTTCCTTTAGATTAAATGAAATTTTTACAAGTTATTTAACACAAGTAAACTTAGTCAAAATAATTCAGGGTGGTCATAAATTATTGGACCCATTTTCAAAAATTAATAAAAAAACTGATATTGTTACAACTACCTTTTTTTAATGAGAGACCATTTAAAACAGTTTTTTATCAGATATTTAACACGCTGTTGCGGTGTTCTATGTTGCCGTTAATTATTGGACATTTATCATTTTTAGAGCCATTATCTGCGAAAATATTAAAACTAGAAGAAAAATATGTATTTGTAGGGAATTCTAAGCTCTTTAATTTGTTAAATCAATTGTAATTAGAAAACTGAATTTTTTCGAGATATTCAAGAAAAACAAAAAAAAAAAGAAAACAAGAAAACGCGTATCGGCTTCTGCTGATTGGTAGCCATTGCGTATGGAAATAACTCGCTGCAGCGAATTTAGAACGTCGTAATGGTACATACGTATCTGAAAAAAAACTTTATTTTCTCTCTCAATTAAAAAGCGCAGTTGTAACATTATTAGTTTTTTTAATTAATTTTTAAAAATGGGTCCAATAATTTATGACCACCCTGTATTTTAGAACGTTGATTTTGGGAGAGAAACTGAAAAGTGGTTTAATCCCTTCTCTAGTTATTGAGAGATAGTATACTATCGCTTCCGATCACAACTGGTGTTCCCTATTCTTTTCTTTACTCATTTGTTATAGCAATCGTTAGGATTTCAGAATTAGTGAAATAATAACGGATGAAAGGTATTGCATATGCACCAGTCAATACTCAAAAAAAGAATTTTATTGCTACAGAATTGGCACCGTTTTAGTGGAAAATGTCGAATAACTTTAGTAGAATACACCTTTACATTTGCGTCTGTGTTTTCTATATAACCTCTATTAAAAACATATTTACAAACTGAATCATGCTCCTCATCCGGTCACCCGGAAAAATTTTCTAATTTTTGGTGTATAACGTGTGCCCAAATGAAAAGGAGACCTTAGCTGTATCGGCGTTGTATCAAATCCCAGTGAGTTAATGTGCTAGCCGATAGATGGCGTGGTGGTATTCCCAGTTGCACCGGCGTAGTTAACGGCTTCGCATCAATATCCTCATTTCTGGAGAGTTCTTTTCGCAGTTGCTTGCATGATGGATTCCTCCAGATCAGCACAAAGAGCAGTTATCCAATTTCTTCGCTCAGAAGGGAAGCATGCTTCACAAATTTATCGCAGGATGAAAGAGGTGTACGTAGAGCAGTGTCCCGCACGGTGCACCATATTCTGGTGGTGTCAGCGATATCAGGCGGGACGCGTAAACATCAAGGACTTGCTCACGTTGTGATCAACAGTGCCACGATTTCGGCTGTGGATGAGCTCATACGGCAGAATCGTTGGATCACCACACGTGAAATTGTTGTCGAAATGTCGATAAGCAAAGGAACTGTGCGTCACGTAATCCACAAAAAGCTTGGTTATGGCAAAGTTTGTGCACAGTGGGTGCCCAAGCATCTGTCAGAGAATCAGAAAACGGCAAGAATGGGTGTTTGCCTGATCCAGCAGTTTCTACACTGAAGCCATCAACTCTTTTCCTACGCGCTGGGATCAGTGTATCAATGCCAATGGCGATTATTTATAGTTGTACTGTCCCACATGAACTGTAATTAGAATATTGTTATTAAGATTCCTTTACATATAACTGTAGTCTCGTTTTCATTTGGGTTCACCTTATATTAACAAGTGATACCGAAATGAAACAGAATCTAGTTATGGCTGAATCCGAAGATTAGAATGAAGTTGCTACTATATTAGTGGCAGAGATTTAACTCCATATTTAGGTCATCAACTTTTTATTATTTGGCTGAAATATTAAAAAGCAAGTATCCCTGCACAAAACTTAAATATACTTCAGAGAGATATTTTAAGTGGGATCAAACTCCAATGTAGAACACAGAAATTAACCGTTTTATTACGTACGATGCAGATGCCGAGCATATATATTTGTTTCCCTCTGCAGCAGCGGAATCCCATCCTTTTTTAACCGAAGGCAAATTCTTAAAACATTCAGATAATCGGAGGATATACACAGCTTAAAATAATTCATAAACATTTTCATAATTTCTTTGAGCACATTTTTAAAAATCAGTGACGATATTGGATTGGAATTAAGCCTATTTATGTGACATTATTAATTAAATATATACTTTATTACAGTGGAGCAATACGCGGTCCTTACGAAAACGGTTAAAATATAAATTTGATGTTTTCAGGAAATGTAAGCTAAATGAAACCCATGTAGTAAATTCCAACGCAAGAGCATGTTAAATTTATACATTCTAATATCCTTACCTGATACATTAAAATATAAGATAAAGATATGACTAAATGTATGATCTATCTGCGAACGGAAGAAAAAAATATTCTTTAAAACCAACTTTTGAAAGGTTAAAATTCAGAGAATGTATACAATTTCTTCGCCATTTCTAACGTAATAATTAAAACGCCAGACGGGTATTTACAAAATTGTGAAATCTTTCAAACTATCTCTAAACGTTTTGGAAACTATCCATCCTGCAATCAATCTGAACAGCCCAGGGCAGTTTTCATAACCGTTTAACATAAAACTAACGCACAAACAAATTTCAAGTCGTCAGCATGGAAGTCACGTGATAGCTGTTAAATGGTTGAAAGATCAAAGGGCTCGGAAGGCAATTTGAGCTTCTGTGCAGTATTTTGTTATGATGAAAATATGCATCGCAGTGGTTTTCTTGTTATTCAGTTCGAAAAATGCTCATGAATGGCTTAGATAATTTAGTCAGTACTTTATTACTGTATTCAGATGATGGATACTTTAGATTATATCACGAGGTAAAAGCATACACGAAAAGGAGTACTTTTAATATTGAAATGGGTCATTTGAATAAAAATTTAAAAATAAAAAGAACCTAGAAATATTTAATGTTTTCTGTCGAAGGAAAATATAAACGAGCAATTTAATGACATTCGAATAAAAGTAGTTCTTTAAAAAATTACATGTCTTCGCTGTATTATGAGAATCAGATAACGTATATTGAACATTGAAAATGATATATTTCGTCCAATACATTGAGTAATTAGGCAGTAAGGTTATCCATTTAACGGATCTCTTAGACAATAGTCAGAAAAAAAGCATTGCTACTAAACAAGAAAAATGTATCAATAACTTTCCTTGCTACTACAATTAAAGCAAAATTTCTATTACAATTTTTTCAATATCTTTTTACGATTTTCAGTGTAAAAGAAGCAGATGGCATTTTTTTAAGTGCCTGCAGTCTAATTTCCCTTAAGTATTTATTAGTAAAATTACGTGTCTTCGCTGTATTATGAGAGTCAGATAACCTATATTGAACAGTGAAAATGATATATTTCGCCCAATACATTGAGTAATTAGACAGTAAGGTTATCCATTTAACGGATCTCTTAGACAATGGTCAGGAAAAAGCACTGCTACTAAACAAGAAAAATGTATTAATGACCTTCCTTGCTAATACAATTAAAGCAAAATTTCTATTACAATTTTTCAATATTTTTTTACGATTTTCAGTGTAAAAGAAGCATATGGCATTTTTTTGAGTGCTTGCACCCTAATTTTCCTTAAGTATTTATTTGTAGATCACATTTCTGTATAGCTTTTCAACGATTGGCTTGTGTATCTGAAATACGCTTCCCTTCATTTAGTGTCATATAAAACAGGTCACGCTGCAAGTGTTGAAACTTAATCATTTAAATGATGAATTTGACTTGTTACTTTCACATATATAAAGTACACAATGAGGAAGTTTTGTAATCATCAAAAAATTCTGCCCACAGCTTTAGATGAATTTCTGCAATTAGACTTCCTAGAATAAGAAACTAACATTTTCGGAATTATGTCTGCGGGTCCCTCTGTGAGAAAGATAATTCAAAAATGCAATAATCTAGACGGATTAAATTTGATATCCAATCTTTGCATCAAAGCTGTAGATTTGTATGATTTCAGACTAAATTCGTCCAAGGATATACTGTCTCTGTCACTTTCTGAATTATTCTGAATTATATAACTTATCAACATAACAGACAACATATAAGAACTTTGATCTTGACTTCAAAATGACATATATATGAAAGATCAGGCTTTAAAAAGGTGAAAGGCAGTCCATTGTCATCAAGGAAGAGACGATATTTTTGCTTAAATCTTCTTTTATTTAGGCATCAGGTTTTATTTCTTCATAGGTAAAGTATTTAATTTGTTTGCAGCTCCATGACCAGACTTCAGAAGTTTACGCCCGAGCGGCGCGTTGTTGTTGAAAGCTTACATGCTGGCGTGAAAAAGGCAGAAATGAATGCGCAGAACGCTTAAGTACCCAGGAAAGGGAATTCCCCTTGAGAAACACGTCATTTGAAAAGAAAGTTGTAGTGCGTTAATTATGATGAAAGTAGAAGTATTTAAAATGAGGTACCGTTAAGATTATTTAGGAAAGTTAAAAAATTAAAATATCACATATATATATAATATCAAATTTTAGACCCAGTCGGTGAATGGCAAGAGTTCGAAGATTTATAATCAATTCTCTTCAATATAATGTGAATTCAAACAAAAACGTGTCTTATAGCGTAAATATACCAGAAATTCGAGTGTAGAATAATTCTGCTGATTAGCTTTCGTTTTCGAATTTCTAATTCAGTGAAAATGTGTCATATCTTCTTGTAATTAAAAGAACAGTAAACGGTATCAGTACTCTAATATAAATTAATGCTCTTATCATATTTGTGGTTAAAACTTGTATATTAAATATAGTTAAATTATTCATTAAATAAGCAGTTTCTTAATGTCTCTGAAATCTTTAGAATTGAAAACAACTGCAGTCTCAGATATATTATTCTTCATATTGCTTATTATTGAGGGAGAAATCAGCGTCTTTCAGTTACTTTCAATTAAATGTATCTTTTTTGAATTACATTTAACCATCTTTATTCCTACAAAGTGAATTAAATTAAGTAACAGAAGGATTTTCAGTGTTCACTCGTACTATTCTTTTTATTAATGATTTTCTGATCAGGTTTGTGAGTTGTTACAGGCGGGTGCTTCGGAATAAGGGATTTGAAATTTTATTCTACTGGGTTTTCAGTAACTTTGAAATATCTGGTTATGAAGAAGTTGGCTTCATTGTTTAAACATTGTTCCACCTTAAAAACTTCTTCACTTTTTGATGCAAATATATATATATTGACCATTATGTCTAATCATTTTGGTAGCTAATGTGGAGTTTACCAATTTTCCACCTATATAATTTCTTACATCAAACCTGTCATCCATTATGTTTTATACAGTGGACATGCTCAATTCAGACACAAAGACCTTTTGTTTAGAGAGCTGTGTCCAATGCATGTTACATATAGTATTGAATTAACTGTTATTCATATTTTACTCCATTGCACTACGTGTAATGATGAAACGTGTATGCATTTTTAAATCTCCTTTTGTAACTTTGGAAAGGTTTTTGTAGTAAATAAAGTCATCAAAATCCTTTTGAAATTTTGCAATCCGTTAGGATTATTTTTTTCTAGGTTTAATATTATTAAGCGTTTTCTCACACTATTCTTTACTATGATGTACAAAAGTGGTTTTAGCTTCCATTCTGATTTTGTAATTCTTTTATTTAGTGCACTGAAACTAAACGCTCACTGATTTCTTTCCTATCTTACTTTAAGATTCCACTTGTATTATGTACAGCGTTTTAATGAGAATGAGAATACATGCTACATTTCCTTTGGCGCATAATGGACAATTCTTGTTTTTGTGCCACAAAAGTCCACCAACCAAATAACGAGGAACAAACAGACCGTGTATAATATCACTTAAAGAACAACATATACATCCTGATTAGCATGCTTGCACGAGCATCAGCTGTACCCAAAGTACCTTGGCTTACATCCGAAAAAGTAAAAACTGTGATAAGTTCACTGAACTTAATGCTCTCCTATGCCGTACCAAAGGTCACTTTTCACTATCATGCCTCGGGGAATTGGCCATGTGCTACTTCAGCGTCAAGAACGCCCACCTTGAAAAATTTTAACATACATCTTGGGACCGTGCCAGGAAATGCTGCTGCTACAGATAATACCGTAACACAGTCTCAAAAAAGGTGAGTAAAGAGTTAAAAGGGAAAAAATTCCGGAAAATATTACAACTCTCCAGTAGCATATTATTTTTAGACCAACCTTTAAAATGTAATTTTCTACTCTTACAAATTAATTGCCAATATATATATATATATACTAAAGATGTAACGTAGGCTGTATTCATTCTCGCTAATAGTTATAAGAGTTTGAAGTTTTCGCCATTTATTAACTAAAGATTTGGACTTCGATTTTAGTAATGCTAATAAGATTGAATAATAAATGTGAAACGGGAAAACAAGAACTATTCTGGGCAAGTATACTGAACGCATTAACTCACAGAAAATAGACAAATTCGAACCGGTGTATATGGCGGATTCAAAAGTTGGGGAGTTAAGCTATAGAGAAAGTTGTAATATTCTAAAGCGTTGGGGATACGCGAAGGATCAGTTGGGGCTACGAAAAATCAGAGTTGGTAATGGCGGAAACAAGAAGGCATAAGGTATTAAAAAAGTCACAGAATTTTGTTTCCCCAAGTGAATACTTGCTATTAAATAATAATACCACAGAAAATACCGTAACTCTATATTTTGAACCTGAAAAGTTGATTATTACAGAGTAATGTTAAGTTGTAATTAAATATGTAATAATAATTGTATGTAATTTTTAACTATCCTTGTAAGCTAATGCTAAATTATTACATGCTGGTTTAATTTGTTGTGCCGTTGAACTAATACTGTTCTAAAAATGCAATAAAATGTAAAATAAAAAAATAAGTCCAGCAAACATTATTAGTTCGAGTCATTTGACTCTTAAGCTAGAGAGATAATAATGTTAAGAGCCCTTAACATTATTGATGAAAACTTCTGCGCGTAGACGGTTGGTGAGGGATAGAACGAAGGGCACGCGAAAATATAGAGATTAATCAAGGGGTACGCGAGGGAATAAAGGTTGGGAACCCTTGTTCTAAAGGAAAGAAAATTTAAATAATAATATTCAAAGTAAAAGATAAGGTAACGATTTTAATTTCTCAGTTGCGTTTATTACCTTTGGTTCAACAAAGTTATATATGTTAGAAAATTAATATATACCAATTTTTTTCGAAAGGCCACATAAGAACATGTAGTGAACTCATGTACTGTTTCCTGGAAGAATATCCATCCGTAATCTCTTGAAAATTCCGCGCATTGATTAAATGAATTAAATTAATTCAGCATTCCACCACGTAGACCGTTTCATAATTTAACGATCCCCTGAGCACAGAGCCATAAAATCAACTACACCACTTTATTATGGCTGCTTTTCCACCTAATAACCTTCCGCTCGATTAATCAGACCAAAAGTAAACACACTATGAAGAGAGACGAGGGACGAGTAAGAAAATCCGGAACGGGAAAGACGCGCCGCCGGTTTTGAATTATGCATCTCTGCTTCCATTAATAACTCTACTTGCTCTTTAATGCTGTTTAAAAACGATCCCCTTGATAATACACACCGACATTGTCTCCCCTTAACATGAAAGGTTAAAAGTTCGTCACACTTTTATGGTAATTTTATGGAAAGGAGATTCTAATCACTGCGTTGGCCGGCATTTTTAATATTTTATCACGATGGTTTCGTCATAGCGCTGTTGGTACAGAATACGTAAGAGAGCTGAAATTCTATTTTGGAGGGAATGTCGTCTTTACCAGAAAAGTAGTATTCGTCCTGATACTGATGATTTTGTTATGATACAGCAAGTTATATTTAGCTTTTTAAAGGATTGTTATTACTTTCTTTAGTGACTTAGCTGCTGGAGAAGTACGAATGTAATTTTTTTTGCCTAAGGAACTTAACTTCCTTACTTCTTAACGTAGAATATGTTTTATCGATTGACTTAATAAAAACAAGATATCGTTGATTACTTATTTAATAGAAACAAATTCCAACTGTTGGTGTACGGCTATTTTTAAGTCAGACATTATAGTAATGCATTTGCAATGCCCATCAGTAATGAGCAAATTTAAATTATATTTGTTTTCAAATTATATGTTTATAAACTAGTCTGAGATAGACCATGTTGTAGGCACACGTATTTTGCCTCTGTTCGATTTAAATAAAATTCCCGAGCATGCCCATCAAACCGTTCAGTGACCGGAATGGTCACGGATACGGGGGTAAGAGACGGCGTTCTGTGAATGATGTATAGGTCTACTGTACATCCGGATTTTGTCCGGACAGTCCTGGTTTCAAGCTCATGTCTGCTCTAAGGTCTGGAGCTTCAAAATATCCAGACTTATGCGGCGAGAGAGATATTTGGTTGTAATTCGGAAAGTCTGATGTTGTCAAGAAATTATTCTTATTTTTATTCAGAAATGGTAAGAAGTTATTCAAATCAAATTGAATATCAAAAAGATCCTACCTTTTCTGTCGACCCGGGGAGAGCTTGCGACGAATCTGCAATAAACTTTGTTAATCGATTAGATTGAATCACTCACGACGGAATAATACACGCTGAATCCTGCTTTCAAATTTAAAAAGCATTATATTGACTGAATTTGCACATAAATCACAACACAGCACTAACACAGGTACATGAAGCTAGAAGCGAAAGATTGGAAGAGAACAGTAATGGCGTAAGTTTCAGTTTCACATCAAGAGTTTTAGTTTCAGTTTCTAGGTAAGCCGAAACGCCCTCTGCTAGAGCAAGTCCGGACTTGATGGAAAGTCAGAAAGTCACGTGGTAGAGGGTAGTTCAGTCTGTTTTGAACAGATGTATTCAAGAAGCTGACGTCATTCCGCCAATAAAAGAAAATCCATCATTTACATATGTAACTTCTAGGCCTACGTCGAGGTCAAGTTAACTTAACTGCATGTGTCGAGGTGAGATTTACTGGGCTAGTCGCCGAGGTATTAGGTGCGTAGAACGATTGACGCGTAAGTGCTTCCGATTAACTAGTACAATAATACACTACTCAGTTTCTCAACTTATCTAAACGTTCGTGCTATCTGGGTCAACTTTGAGATCTGCTTTCTCATAAATGAATCTCATAGCCTGGGTTCCCTTTAAATCTGAACCGTCCATATTAAATATATAAAATGAACGTAAATGAAAATTAGCTTTATTCGTTTCAACCTAGTTGGAAGAGCACCCCACAGCAAGAATTCATAAAAGATAAAAGAAACACAATTAAAAAAGTAAATTTTTCTTTAAATTAAAAAAATAAATAAAAATTCTAAGGAAAAATTCGAAAAAAAAACTATTCTTCAAGATAATCTCGCGCCAAATTTCATAGTCTCAAATTCAGTTCTTATTTTTTCAGTTCCAATTCACAGCCATCTCCTCTAATTGTTCTAGATTAGTCTATCAAGTCGTAAATAGAATAAAAGAGGCTCAAAGTACACCGAGAACGAGACACTGAAGTTCATTCCTCCCA
Source organism: Araneus ventricosus (assembly GCA_013235015.1). Lineage (NCBI taxonomy): Eukaryota > Metazoa > Arthropoda > Arachnida > Araneae > Araneidae > Araneus > Araneus ventricosus. The sequence continues at coordinate 16,961 of BGPR01005361.1, forward strand.
ATTAATTAGGAAGTGAAAAATATGGTTTCTCCAATAAGATAATTTTCCTTCCAATAACTTCCTAAGCTGAGCAAACAAAACGCCATTAAATCCTGAAAGCATAAATTGAAGCTATTTCTGACAGAGGCAAATGCCACTAAAAGTCATTAAAAGCAACTCCTCTATCGTGCTGAAGAAAAATAAGAGCTATTAACGCCTTTTCTATGAAATTAAGCATCTCCGATTGAAACGGATAACAAGAACAGAATAGTACATCCAAGGGTACCTTATAGGCTAGGGGCTTTAAATTTAATTTCTTTGAATTTGATGATTAAGCGCTAGAATTTGGGCTATTAAAGCGCTTTTAAGAATCCTTCTAATTAGCACTGGTTGTGGTAATATATTTTCAATAAAGAAAATAGATCCACTTTGTTGGATTGGAAATCGAAATCATAACAGGAGCGTGGGTTGCAATTTTTGAATTAAGACAGTTAAAAAATTTGAGTGGGTAATGATTTATTTGGATCTTTCTGTATGCTTTTATTTATAGTGATTTAAGAAAGAGACGGATAAATAAATTCACGCATTTTTCCGTTTTGCATATTGACTTCAAAAGCAGATAATTCGTGTTTTTGTGTATAATTTCTTAAAATATCATGGATAAAATATTCTTAAGATTTCGGAGACTTGATTGAACGCAAAGAAGATCCAATTATTCAATTTAAAAGAAAAATTTTTAAGACTTTAAAGCGAGAACATAAAAATAGCTAACCACTCAGAGGGTTAAGAGAAGGAGTAAATGCCCAAAAGACAATTATGAGGTTTAGCAACTTAATATGCCCAAGCTAGGTTCGTGCATTGAAATGTGGCATTTTTACACTTGTAATCTAAAATGAAGTCATCCATAAAGTTTGTCATTCGATACAAAAATTACAGGTTATCTATTAACATCTCAAGTGTTCCTTGGCTCTCATTTGAATATATACGACAAGACATTCCCAAAACAGAAGGCGGGCATTCCCAAAACAGAAGACGGACATTCCCAAAATAGAAGACGGACATTCCCAAAACAGAAGACAGATAATCTAAGTAAACTGCACAGTGAAGGAGTTAAGAAAACATATTTTGGTTTCACTGCTTGTTACTGGTTTCATGAAGTGTTTGAAAATTTGAATGCGTTGTTTCTAGTTCACACTTTGCGGACAAATGGGGGCGTATATTGTGCGCTAATGGTTATGTACCGATAAGCCGAATAAACGCTAACGAAGGTGGAAAATTTACAAACCTTCTTAACATTCCGTCTCCTTGTTTTGATATTTCCTATTGACCTTGTAGTAGGCCGTTCTGTCTGGTCGCTCATGCAAATGAATGAAAAGTTGTCCATAAGCCAAACTGACTATCATGGAACGGAGGGAAATTATCCCTCCAGAACAATATTTTGGGCTGTTTGGAAAAATTTAGTAAAGAAAACCATTTGAGGACGAATCAGAAGTACCAGACCTCGTTGGAAAAGCGACTGAAAACAGCAAACCACGAAAACAATTATAGTATTGATGTGCAGGAAATCCAGTTCACGAAGAGGATAGCGACTCAAATTCGGACACAAATGTCTGTATCACACACCAATCTTATTATACCATAAAAATAAAGTTGTGTATAACTAAATAAATATAGATTTGGAAAGTACGGGCGGGAGCGTAAAGTGCGCCAACCTGATTTGAGTGTTGCAGGACAATAATCTGTCCGCATAGAGTTAATCACTTGTGACCTGATGAATTTTTTTTTATTACGTAAGGAGTAATTGAAAAAACGAAATTGACTTTCTCTAGAAATATAGCACTTTTGATTATATATGAATGCGAAAGTCCAAACATTACACGTTAAAAAGTTTTCAAATATATATATATATATAAATATATTTAGTTAAATATTTCAAATAATCAAAACATGTGTTATGTTTTCAATATATACATATATTAATCAAAAAATTAAAATTAAATTAACTTATCAATAATCATACAAATGAAATACAAAAGATAGTTTGAATATAGACTATTACTACTATGAAAAAGACAACCCAGAATTGCAATTCCAACAATCAAATGCCAATTAGTCTTGGGAACCGATATGTGTGTGTCGCATTAATCTAGATTTGAGATTATATATATATATATATATATATATATATATATATATGAAACAACATTTCAACTAGTGTTGGTTAATCCAATGAAGAGGCAGTCTTTAACGAACGAAGACGATTATTTTATTGAATCATGCTTTAATCGATAGGTTTCAGGTAATTTTAAATAATTCGGAAAAATATCAAGCCATTGTTAAAGTATAAATAGACGCAAAAGCGCGGTCACCGGCGACGAAGAAAACAAGCCACGCCAAAACAGGCGTCTGGTACGAAGGTTACATGATTTTAAAAAGAGGAAGTTGCACCTTCGCAGCGAGATTAAGTAGTATCGTGAAAAAGGGGAATTCCCGTTCGTTAGAGAGCGGTTGAAGCTGGATTTCAGCCCGTTAAAGTGACAGTTAATTGTGTGTTAGAGTTTAAGTGTAAATAATTTTACGGATTAAATTTTGAATAGCGTTTTTTAAAATTAGAAACGTGTTAATTTATTACAATTTCCCCCCTCCGCAAGGCTCGTACGACAGCAGGGCCCTTGCTATCGCAGACACTGCGAAGCTGGAAAAGTTTAGAAAATTTTCTTAAAACGTTGGAAGATTTATTTAATTGCTTATCATGGCTTGATATTTATAGACTTTAAATATGCAGCAAGATATGAGAATAATTTCAATGAAAACAAGTTACTTCTTGTTACAAGTTGTTCTTGAAGGATCTTGGTACATCTAAAATATTCTGAATGCAAACACTTGAACAGCTATACGTGAATACAAAATTTAAATTGTTTCAAGAATAATATTTTAAGCTTAAGAGATATAATGTTGAATATCAATGATTAGATTTTCTAATTTTAGTATAATTAAATTCTTCATGAACAAGATTATCTTGATAAAACATTTGTTTTTCTGAATTAAAAAAAAATTAAATATTGACAAGTGTCGTGATAGGTAGATATGGCAACAAATATATGACTTAATTTATTTTTGATAAAGTGAAGAATTTTCTGTTTAGGAAGAAAGATACGATGGGATATTATAGCCCGCAGAGATGAGCATTTTTGGTTTTGATGGTCAAACTCTGTGCTAATCCACATCTCAAAATCTCCTGAGAAAGCTCTTTTTGTTTTTTAACAACCTAAATACACTTTCAATCTGTTGTAGCAGTCGAAAGTGCAAAAGCTGATCTCCCGAGGCCTCAGAATGGAGGGAGTTGGTATTTTTTTTTTATGCATTATTTTCTTTCTCTGAGTAGAGTTAAATTCGTTTTATTTACTTTTCTTTTAAGTCAAGTAATATAAATTATTTGCCATACTCCAACAACACATTTAAACCTGATTATAAACATAATTAATTTATGAATCAATTAAAATTTATGAGTATTATTTTCATCATTTTAGACATTTTGATTTATAAATATTTAAGCCATTTTTTAATACGCACTTTTTAGTAACATTAAAACTGAAAATAATATATTCAACTTTGCGTAGTAATTCACCACATTTTTTTAAGATTATTATTTGCTGTTCTCAATAAAACATTATACCTCAATATTTATTATAGCACCGCTATCAGTAAAATAAAAACAAGAATAATTTCACTTTTTAAATTAATGTCAAAAATTAATATATGAAATGAAACATATGATTAAAAACATGATAAAGCCTAACTTTAAAAATCAATATTTTTTTGTAAAATATCTTATATTCAACATGAATACCTTAAATTTCAAAATTTAATATGGACACTGTAACATTAGTTTCAAATCAAAACCACTTTAAAAATTTTTCTTTGTCAAATGAAATTTCATATCAATTTATGATCAATCACAAAATATAAATCAATCAAAATATAAATCAATATTAATTAATTGCACTTTTCAAAAATTACTGAATCATAATATGACACACACACAGCTGAAAATCAATTTTTCAAATGCAAAATAGAACTTGTAAATTTTTCACATGTAAAATAGAATAAGATATTATAAGAACAAATTTCAAATTGAATGTTTGTTGTTGAAAACCATTATTTTTATTCAATTAGCATGCTTTTTCTTATTTATTTTCCCCCTAATCAGCTGGTGATTTTTTTTTCGCAATACTCGTTGATCACACTTTAGAACATGAAATTACCGATGATGAAAACCACATTTTGAATTCTTGCACATTTTTTTTTCGCAATACTCGTTGATCACACTTTAGAACATGAAATTACCGATGATGAAAACCACATTTTGAATTCTTGCACATTTTTTTTTCATCTGAGATAGAAGATAACACATTCTTTTCTTTTGATGAAATTTTAAGTATCCTTGAAGCGGAACCAATTGCAGATGTTGCGCACGAAGATCGAAACTAAACATTTTTTTTTTCTTTTTTACGTTGTTTTCATGAAGAATTTGTTTTTCTGTAGCCGAGAGTATACATGTTGAAGATAAAAGCTTTTTATATAAGGAATAATTTTAAAGACATCACCACATCATTTCTTAATCTTCAAACAACGGAAAACAGATTCGGAAGATCCACGGGGTCCACAAACAGCAGGGACTTGACATCCTGTCGTCTAAATTAAACATCATTTCAACTAGTGTTGGTTAATCCAATGAAGAGGCAGTCTTTGACGAACGAAGATGAGTTTATTTTATTGAATCATGCTTTAATCGATAGGTTTCAGGTAATTTTTAAATAATTCGGAAAAATATGAAGCCATTGTTCAAGTATAAATAGACGCAAAAGCTCGGTCACCGGCGACGAAGAAAACAAACCACGCCAATGCAGGCGTCTGGTACGAAAGTTACATGATTTTAAAAAGAGGAAGTTGCACCATCGCAGCGAGATTAAGTAGTATCGTGAAAAAGGGGAATTCCCGTTCGTTAGAGAGCGGTTGAAGCTGGATTTCAGCCCGTTAAAGTGACAGTTAATTGTGTGTTAGAGTTTAAGTATAAATAATTTTACGGATTAAATTTTGAGTAGCGTTTTTAAAAATTAGGAACGTGTTGATTTATTACATATATATATATATATATATAAATTAATGATTTTGTAAATTTAAGCTAAAGAATATTGGAAATATTTCTTTAAAAAAATGTAAAATTTTTTTTATAGATATCACGTACGATTGAATGCATGGAGGAATGTTAAAACATATATCGTTGTCGGACAATGATTTTAGATGCAGTTAATAAAAAAAATCGAAGAAACTGAAATTTTGATTAACAAGCATTAAATAAAGATAAAACACCAAAAAAACACTTTCAGGCCAAATTTCCTATTTTTTAAAAATAGAGTATAAAGAACTTCATAAAAGATGCTATGAAATTCAATAGTCCCCACTAATTAAAAATGCAAATATATCGTGTCCTCCAAAAAAGCTAATTTTCCTTCGAATAACTTTCTAAACGTTGAACAAACAGAACGCCATTATCCCTGGAACAGTGGCAATTCCTAACAAAAGCATACGCTTCTAATAGTCATTAAAAACAACTCCCCTCGTGTGCTCAAGAAAAATAAAAGCTATTAACGTCACTTTAATAAAATTAAACATCGTTGATTGAACTAGATGGCAAGGAAAGAACATAAACATTACCTAATTTACTACGGGTTGCGCTTTAAATTTAATTTCCTTCTAGCTGACGATTAAGCGTTATAGAAGTAGTTGAAACAATTAACGCAATAGGGCCCGCCTAACTACACTGGTTGCTGCAATATGTTTTTAATAAAAAAATTCTACCTTTCCCATTAGATTGGAATTGGAAGTAATAATAATATCGTGGGTTGTTATTTTTGAAACAGAAATTTATTTTTTTAAAGCAGTTATGATGTTTAAAAAGAAATAGTTTGATTTCATTGCTTATTGCTCTTGATTGTAATAGATTAATGAAATCTTTGAATAGTGGAGTTAAAGATCACTGGTTTAGACTAAGTGAATTTAATTTTTTTTATCTTATAAGTATTTAAAGTATAAAAAAAATAATTTATTTTTTGCCAATCAAGCAATTATTATTGCTTTTCAATAAATAGGGAACGCTAGTATGTCGTGATTAGTATTAGTGTGTATAATTTATTTTAGTATGAATTTTCCATATTATGGATGAAATTTCAAATTTTTATAAATCTTTCCAAAAATGTGCTTATGATATTCTATAGATATTGGAAGTATGAAGTACAAATGTATGAAAACGAAGCTAATGAGTTTTAAGTTAGTGGGATAAGACAATTAAAAATACTGTACAAGATCACTGTGATACTAGATTAGTGTGAACATTGCTGCTGTGAAAAGATTTTAAAGATATATAATGAAGTTGATACGAAAAACCTATCAAAATATTAGCATCTTATGATTAAAAATGACAAGAAACAAAAAGACTATCGGATAAATTTTACCCTTAGCAAAGTGCATTATCCCCAATTACATAACTTTATATCCAATAATTAACACCACCATGAAAATG